>JASAMV010006251.1:0-18723 GCA_030248065.1 Rhynchonema sp. JSB1_4
CAAACAGTCTCTTTGTGGACGGCAGTGGAGATCGTCAAGTTTTGCTGGTTCGGTACAGCTGTTAGCAAACCTTTAATGGTAACCTAAAAGCCAGACCACTGTGCATCGGAGTAAAACAAACAAGGCATGCAATTATCACCGTGCGTAAAATCAATGTTCCCCCAATTGTTGGCTGTCCAAGAAAATTCCAAAGGTTTGCTTTCATCCCATTCGCAGGTGGGTGACTAATGTAAACACATTTTGAAATCTATAGTGTGGATCAAAAATAGCTTTACCAGGTCAAAGATAATATGTGGGAAACTGGTGTGAATGGACTTCTAAATGACCAAAACATTTAGTAACAGGAGTTTTCGGAACGCGGCGAATCTGAACGTTTACAATTTTTTGGTGCCGCTGTTTTTTGGTGCAGGAAACAGGAACGGACAAAATGGGCCCAGAGTTAACCGGACCTTGTTTCTCGGGCCAAGACTAACGGGACCAAAAAATTCCGTCAATACATATTCAGATTTCCCCATGTCCGAATACATAAATAGTTTTCAATTTTCAGCCCAACTGAGGTTTTCTTGCTCGTGTGTCCCACATGTGAACCTTACCCTCTTAAAGCCACTTTTGACCCACTCTATACACCCGGTTGAACAAAAATGCAGTTCTTTATCCATAAACAACAAACCACGTTTAGCAAGCTCTTCAACTCTGTGTACATGTCAACAATGACAGGTTCATTTTGTCCGGGAGACGGCGCTGCCAGCTTGCTGTAGTTGGCCATTAAAAGTTCGGTCAGAGTTTGCAGGTGCTGATTTGCGAAAGCTTCTTTAGATAGGTAGAAAACAATTATAACCACACGTAGATGGTGCATGATGGAGTTTTTTAATATTAAGAAATCATTCAATAACGATTTAGTTGGTTCGGAAATATCAATAAGAACAAAAAACAACTGAGCCAAATTGAGGCAGGCTCCGATCGGGGGTACGTGAGTTTTGCAGGACGCCGAGTTGGTTGGTGGCACATTCGGTTACACATGATTAGCCTGGAAAACAAAATTCGTTTGTTTGAATTTCATTTGTTTAATGCTCGGTTTAGCCAACCTGGATGTAATGCGGCAGGGCGCGCTGGTTTTGGGTCGTTCTTGATCAGGATTCAGGGGCTGAATACCATTTTGAACTACATAGTGGGGAAATAACAAATATTAATTTTATTGCAGCCACACTTTATGGTGGCCGAGCAATTGAGCGAAGCGAGTTCGAGCAAGAACAAATAACAGAGAGCCAAACGAGTAGGGCTCTCATTATATCCAGCGTTATATCCAGAGTTACACTTGGATTCATACACAGTTTTGTGTGGAGCTGATGTCTCCAGATCCTGTCCTTTCGGACTCGCTCTATTTTGTCGCTCCAACTGACTCTGTTCAGTTGCCTGTCGGCGCATTAGGTACCACTGCACAACAAGACAAAAACGCGGAACAACCACAAAAACTTTATTGACCTTGAACGTATTTGTGACAGATTCCGGCTTGCAAAAATTCCCGAACAAAATTGGTGCCAAGTGGAAAACATGGACAACCAGACCTTATGCACTACGTACGTGGAACTCAACAAAGAAGAGAATATCTATAAATTTGCATGGAATTGTTACGCTGACAAGTTGCCCAATACCAAAATCAAGAGGTTGCCAATTATCAGCACGAACATCAATATCAAATCAATCTTTTCAAAATCTTTCTTAATTTCCTCTTCCACGCAATCGCGTTCCAAACGGGCTTGAAAATGACGAAGAATCTCCATCACTGCATCGCGGATTGTTGTTGTTGTTTCGACATTTTTGAGTGTTGCCTGACAAAATTTTTGCTACATAAAAAAAGAACACGCACTAAAATTTCTGATTTGTGTAGTACGACCTTGCAAAGATACTCTGTGCTGAATCTGTGTCCGCCTTTCGCCCTTTTCCACAGCATCAACGGTCGAACCCCGTTCGCATTGCACCACGCGTGTGCGCGCATCAACAATGCGGCGATGACCGTGCTGATCGAACACATGAACAGTTCAATCAGGAAGAAATACCCTAAAATTAATCTGGGTGCAGAGAGCAGAGCGATTCCGGAGGGAATGAAACAATGGGGGCATGGCATATACGTACTTTGCTGGCATTCGGGTCGGGTAGGGATTGACTTGGTTTTGACACGATTAAACAAAGCTTTTAAAGGGTCTCCGCCATATATATTCGACCAAAACCAATCTCCTTGAAACTTGGCACGGTAATTGGGCTTGGTCGAAAACACTCATGGCCAAGAAAATTTTTTCCCATATCAGCTCCCTGTCGGAGCCCGGAGAGCTGAAAGGTAAAAAATTTTGACCCTACCTTCGCACCTTGAAATTAAAATACCGATCTGTTTCGCATGTTCTTAATCAATCTTAATTAATGTGCCGTTTGATCACAAATGTTTCATAAACGCCTTGGCTCTCATTTAAAATTATATTCACTTTTTTGGCACTACCACAGCTCGCGCTACTTTGCCAAAACCACGCAAATTTTAGAAAAAAATTTTCCGTAGTATTTTTGGGCCACATAGACAGTACACAGAGCTTTACTATAAAGTAGGTAACAAAGCCCATTTATCACTCTATTCAAGCGATCAAGGGCCAATTTCCCATCGCTGATAAGTTTCGACAAAAATTCGCTCAACTGTTGTGAGCCTCAACTTTTTGGCCCTTTTCCGGGGACCCCAAGTACACTTCTATGACATAATTTCCTATTTTAATAACGATGTACGAAGGTAATATATGGCCCGCCAGATAGTAAAAGTATAGTTGTTGTTAATTATGGGCAAAACTATGTTGGTTCACCAGCGTACTTGGAGGTACGAGCAACAAATGAATTTTACACAAAATTCATAATTTTTGCAAATTTTCGCTTCCGTCACATTTATAGCCTACCCACAGTTGTGATGGAAGTGTGGTATTTACTGTCCGATGAAGGCCCAACGTTATTGTTGTTTATCGATCAAAATCAAAAAATTCTAGCTCTGACGTATCTTTAGGAAAATCGTGTTCATTGAGGTCCATGCGTTGGACTTGGAACTACAACTGGGCTTGTAACCGGACCAGCGTCTACGGTGCCTTTATTTGAACGACCATTGCCCAAGATACGTTAGAGCTAGAATGATGGATTTTGATTGATAAACAGCAATAACGTTGGGGCTTCATCGGACAGTAAATGCCACAATTCCATCACAACAGTAGGTAGGCTAAAAATGTGACGGAAGCGAAAATTTGTTAATATGGTGGATTTTGTGTAAAATTAATTTCTTGCTCGTACCTCCAAGTATGCAGATGAACCAACATAGTTTTGCACATAATTAACAACAATTATATTTTTACTATCTGGCGTGCCATATATTACCTTCGTACATCGTTATTAAAATAGGAAATTATGTCACAGAAGTGTGCTTGGGATCCCCGGAAAAGGGCCAAAAAGTTGAGGCTCACAACAGTTGAGCGAATTTTTGTCGAAACTTATCAGCAATGGGAAATTGGTCTTTGATCGCTTGAATAGAGTGATTAATGGGCTTTGTTACCTACTTTATAGTAAAGCTCTGTGTGCTGTCTATGTGGCCCAAAAATACAACGGAAAATTTTTTTTCTAAAATATGCGTGGTTTTGGCAAAGTAGCGCGAGCTGTGGTAGTGCCAAAAAAATGAATATAATTTTAAATTAGAGCCAAGGCGTTTATGAAACATTTGTGATCAAACGGCACATTAAGAACATGCGAAACAGATCGGTATTTTAATTTCAAGGTGCGGAGGTAGGGTCAAAATTTTTTACCTTTCAGCTCTCCGGGCTCAGACAGGGAGCTGGTATGGGAAAAAATTTTCTTGGCCATGAGTGTTTTGGACTAAGCCCAATTACCGTGCCAAGTTTCAATGAGATTGGTTTTGGTCGAATATATATGGCGGAGACCCTTTAAGAAAGTGCTCAGCGACCTATGTAGTATAGTCCGTCCATCAGCTCATGTCACTTTGTGATGCTGCTCGCCAACTTGTTCCCTTCCTCCACGTTCTAATGAAAGAGAAATTGAGTTTCCGAAAATAATTATTTTTGCTTCTAGATTGTTGTTTTTATGAAATCGACGTGTTTTATCGATTTTAATTTAATTTAATTTTAAATTTGATCGAATTCAATCTTTTTCGACACATTTTGTTATTTTTTAGTTTTTTTGCAAAATCGGTCACACTCAATTTCTCTTTCATTAGAACGTGGAGGAAGGGAACAAACCAGCCAGCAGCAACACAAAGTGCCATGAGCTGGTGGACGGACTATACGCAAGTAATGCATATACAGAAAAACCGTGTAATGAGCAAAAACATTTTTGTGCCAAGTCAAACCGAAGTCAAATCAAACGCCCCGCCCGACCACATCCGACCCAGAACGCCACCAAAGCCCACATGCCTACCAACGATTCTCACCCAAGGCTGGGAAGCCCTCGAACTTTCTCGGTATGGTTGAAGTCATCGTCATCAGCATCACGGCAATTGCCAAAAGGGCAGTGATGCCCAAGGTTGCCTGAAATTTTGAAGTTATGGAGATCAACTGTTACTCATAAAAGCTTCCGGACCCGAAACACTCACCTTTTCCTGTCTGTCATTGAGATGTGTAGATGGACTGAAAAGTCCGACAATGGCCAGAAATGTGATGATCGACGTTGGAATCACCTGTGTCCATATGTAGAATCCGGCCTTACGAGATATGGTTATCTTCCGAACGTAATAATCGAACTCCAAGCCTAAATACGGAGTCAGAGTTTCTCCTTGGTATGCGCCTCCTGTGGTGATCTGCAAAATCCAGTGAACAATTTTCTTGCCTGGGTTCAACGCCTCATACGTTCGCTTTTCAACTGTTGCCGTGCATCCAATGATGTTGAACTCTTAAGGGCTCCAACAGATAGACCCGAAACCCGAAACATAAATTTTTTCTATGTCCATGTTTCGGGTTTTGAAAAAAAAACCCGAAACACGAAGCATGATAATCGCAAATGTTTCGACTGAATGTATAAATTGTTCACGTCAGCTACAAGTGGCAAGACCAAAACATTTTCGATTATCATGCTTTGTGTTTCGGGTTTCGGGTTTTTTTCAAAACCCGACAACATGGACATAGAAAAAATTTATGTTTCGGGTTTCGGGTCTATCTGGTGGAGCCCTAACAAAGAATATTTAAATCACTCACAGCGATGTGTGTGTGTGTGTGTGTGTGTGTGTGTGTGTGTGTGTGTGTGTGTGTGTGTGTGTGTGTGTGTGTGTGTGTGTGTGTGTGTGTGTGTGTGTGTGTGTGTGTGTGTGTGTGTGTGTGTGTGTGTGTGTGTGTGTGTGTGTGTGTGTGTGTGTGTGTGTGTGTGTGTGTGTGTGTGTGTGTGTGTGTGTGTGTGTGTGTGTGTGTGTGTGTGTGTGTGTGTGTGTGTGTGTGTGTGTGTGTGTGTGTGTGTGTGTGTGTGTGTGTGTGTGTGTGTGTGTGTGTGTGTGTGTGTGTGTGTGTGTGTGTGTGTGTGTGTGTGTGTGTGTGTGTGTGTGTGTGTGTGTGTGTGTGTGTGTGTGTGTGTGTGTGTGTGTGTGTGTGTGTGTGTGTGTGTGTGTGTGTGTGTGTGTGTGTGTGTGTGTGTGTGTGTGTGTGTGTGTGTGTGTGTGTGTGTGTGTGTGTGTGTGTGTGTGTGTGTGTGTGTGTGTGTGTGTGTGTGTGTGTGTGTGTGTGTGTGTGTGTGTGTGTGTGTGTGTGTGTGTGTGTGTGTGTGTGTGTGTGTGTGTGTGTGTGTGTGTGTGTGTGTGTGTGTGTGTGGGATTTTTGCAAACTGACCTGCACTGCTGGCTCCTGTACAGCCATCGTGTCCATTGATCGCCTTTACAGCGGTTAGTTGGATGAGATTCTCGCTGTGCGCCCAGGGCGTGTATGACGTTGCGCATGTCTGATTTAAAATGTCTCTCACTTGTGCCTACCTTGATCCCATCTTGATCAGGCTCACCTGAACATCATAGGGGAAATCTTTCAAGTTGAAACGACACTGTGTTTCGATTCTTTCCGCATAGTATGTTTTCACAATTCCATTGGAGTAGACGAAGGCCAAGTTAAAGTTGTCCGGGATCAGTTGCGCGTCCCAGTTGCTGGAACGCAGTGGGTGAGTCTGTTGTTTTAAAATTTCGTCAATGCCAATCGATGGAAACTTACATGTCGATTGACAGGATATCTGGCACCCAAATGTTATTGAAAGCGATTCGGGTGGTGGTGATGTTATCAAATTCCACCGGGTCCCATGCCATACGGTGATCGACCCACTCCTGTTCTCATGAAAAACAGCCATTGAGTGAACATCGCTTGCTGACTGTGCGCTTACTTACCATGACGCGGAACTGTTTCACTTGCATGGTCTCAGCGCCTTCATCCTGAAACATTTGTCCCGTGTTTTTTCTCATCCTTCTGGAACACTCTTCAAATGGCATGTGAGGCTCCTTGAGCTCTGCTGTGGTAAGGGCGAACTTACGTAGGCTCAAAATCCGGAATCCGGAATCCGTAAATAATGTGCATGCAAAAATACGAAAGCTTTCCGGACTCCGGAAATACTTCCGGCGATTCCGGTTTCCGTATTTAACCTAAGACCGCCCTGAGATAGCTGAAATTATACGCATGTCTTTCCAGCGCAACAACAGTGTGTGGCCGCTTTTCGCTCCCTTTTCGTGCGTTCGATTAGCATGTTGACGCAACACTGTTTAATCCCTACCACGCTCTGAAGATCCGTCAACTCGGTGTAGACGTTTACCACCACCGGTCCTCCGTCGATCTGGTACGGTTCCACATTGGGATTGGCTCGACCTCCCAAATGCTGCTCCAAGCGTTGACCTGCGTCATTACATTTGACTGTTTCAACCGAAGAAAATACCAAGAATAGAACAATGCCCCTGGTAGTTGTTGGCTGGATTCTTCTGTTATTTGGTGGCCGCCCATTGAACATGCTCGCAGAAAACATGCCGTACAAAACGTCGTCGTACTCATGTTCCGGAAACGAATTTCAGCACTAGAGCATTATTGTGTTGACACAATACATAATCATAACATGATGGTAACCCGATATGAATCAGCCAAGCATTGGTGACAAACCTCGAGCGGTGTATAAAACACATTAATTGGAATTTGAGTTTTGGGGTGCAGTTTGTTGTTCGAGTGAAGAGCATACAAACGCATGGAGGATGGTGACCAATTGTAGAAACGTCTTAAAAATCGAGTAATTTATTCGTCAAACCACATAAGAGAACCAAGTATTCTAACACGCGACGGTAGATCAACATAGTGGCTTTTACCGAAGTGTAGCACGCCTTCTTAGGTGAAAACACAGAGAGCCAGTCTCGAAAAAGAAAAGTTTCCCCAAGTTCTTGGGTCACCCGGCAAGTAGTACAGTTCACATCTGAAAATTGTCTCCTCCGCACTCGGTCAAGTCAACGTCGTGTGAAGGGACCTCTTGAATCTCGCTGGGTGCTCAAATGTAGCAGAACACAATAAGCACATTAACAACCAAAACGACAGCCATAAGACAAAGATCAATTCGCTCAAAATCTTTCTTAATCTCTTCTTCGACACTCTTGCTCGTGACCAACGTTTCCAGCGCTTTTTGAAGACTCGATACTTGACGAGATAGTGCCCCGATCGCTGAGTGATAGTCGGTCGTCGAAACAGACCTGGCTCTGATTGGCCGGTCCTTCAAACATTCAAGAAGGTTGAGCAATTTTTGACTTGGATTTTAGAACATATACTCGAACAAGCAATCAGCGCAGCAATACCGGTACATACTTTTATATTTGTTGCGTAATTGTAAACTTTTGCATTTCCACCCCAGGCAATAAGCCTCCGTCCCTTTGCATTGCACCAGGCGTGCGCGCGCATCAATCCCGCCGCGATCACTGTACTGAACGAACAGACAAAGAGCTCAATGAGCAGAAAATAGCCTGAAATCAATCACAAGCATGGAATTACACCAGAAGTTGGCCGTAGAATATAAAAATATCAATAATCCTGAACCAAGGGCGGGGAAATCGTCAAAGTTCCGCGGCATCGTTGATGGAACGGTGGTGAGCATGACGGCGATGGCAAGAATGGATGTGATGCCGAGTGTAACCTGCGTGTTGCGTCATTCGGTTTGGGAAATGGGCTGACCCCCAGTTTGTGATCATACCATGTGGAAACAGAAGATGTCGGGGACTTGGGAAAGTTCAGTCATATACGTGTCTGTCCATCATATTGGCAGCTATGAGCTGTGCAGGCAATACCAACACAAAGCAGCGCTTTTTATTCAAAATTTAGGCATTTTCACCCACACGAGTGCGCCATTCGTGCCCATATACTGTACATACCAGGGTTGGGCAAAAAAAAAATTTTTTTTTTTAAAAAAAAATTTTTTTTTTTAAAAAAAAAGGTTTTTGAAAAAAATTTTTTTTTTTTTAAAAAAATTTTTTTTTTTAAAATTTTCGGGGGAACAAAATGTTCTAAAACGTCCAAAAATGGCCTTTTTGGGGGTTATTTTTTGTCATTTTTTCTCAAGGGTCGAAAAATTTTCTTCACAAAATCACCTTTGGAACATGTATTTGGTACCTAAGATACCCCAAATGATGTTATTATACCTTCCCGTAATACATGGAACACAGTATGCATGTGCCTACATGGTACTTCGATGTCATACCCCATCAGGTCGGTCATATACGACTGATTCAGCTACCCGACAAGTATTTCTGCAGCTTATATTCTCAATTCTGTGTGGTTTATGAGTGAATCTTGCTTATTCGGCCACAAACTGCTGTGTCCGATACCACAGAGCAGCAATCAGCGGTCCATATCAAGCACAGACTGTTGGATCGCACCGAAATGACGTAAACACCCTTGATAAGTGATGCAAACCAAGTCACAAAAGTGACTTGCCAATTAAAGTTGCATTTTTTCGCGATTTTGCGCGTTTTTTAGGCAAATTTGGTAAAATTTCCCCGAATCTCAGACTTTTTAAAAAAAAAACTTGTTTAAAAAAAAATTTTTTTTTCCAACCCTGGTACATACCTTAGTTAACTTGGTGTGGCAAACAAAAGTAGGCTGAAAAACAGTGCAATGTTGTTGTGTTCATATTATCGTAAACGCACAGGGCAACAACCACTTAATGTCATCTGCTGATCCGCCTCACAGCTATACACGGAGACAAAACACACCATGGGAACTCAACTATTCACCTTTTCCTGTCGGTCATTGAGATGTGTAGATGGACTGAAGAGTCCGACAATGGCCAGAAACGTGATGATCGACGTTGGAATCAGCTGTGTCCAAATGTAGAAGCCGGACTTGCGCGCGATGGTGATCGTGCGAACGTAATAATCGTAGTTGAAACCCGGCTCCATTCTTTCGTACGTGCGGCGTACAATCAACGCCGAACAGTTGAGGATATCAAACTCTGAACTTGAAGTTTGAAACCGTGTGTGGTCAACATCAATGTGGTAAACGTATTCTTGGTCCTGACGTCACGTTTTTGGAAACATATTCTCTACCGGAACTTCAGAACGATTACAGCAAACAAAGTGTCACAAAGTACCGCACCCGAACTGCTGGCCTGCTTGCACGCGATGTCTTGTGCGACCGACAACGTTATTTGTGCGCTGTGGTGCGTCCACGGTGTGTACGTTGTGGCGCACGTCTGAAAATCCTGTCGTAGGTAGCACTCTTCTTTTCGACCATTAATTTAACGATGGAGCCTCATCGACCTGAACGTCGTACGGAAAGTCCTTCATGTTGAAATTGCACTGCGTCTCGATTCGCTCGGCGAAATACATCGACAACAGTCCGTCGTGACGAAGATAGGCCAAATTCATATCGTTCGGAATCAGTTGTTCTTCCCAATTGCTGATGATTACGTTGGTTGTAATAGATTATGGTCGACAAAATGCTGCAAACTGAGCATTCAAACCCACTTACTTGTCAATCGACAGTATGTCAGGTAGCCAGATCTTTCTGAAGCGGATACGGGTCATTGTCAGATTTGCGTACGCAATCGGATCCCATCGAAGTCGATGATCGTGCCATTGCTGACATCACACAACGTTACTATATTGGGATTAGTTGGATTCGTCTTGATTATTATTCAACCACGGCCCGGGATACTTAGGTATCGCTGGCTGATGATTGCTGTACTGAAGCACTACATGATAAAAACACCAGCTCACCATCATTCTGTATTGTTTCATCTGCATCGTCTCTCTGCCCTGATCCTGCAAACGGGCAAAGAATTTTTGTCATACGAGAGACTACATTGTGGGTAATGTTTTCCTAAGTAAACTTGGGTGAACATGCGTAAATTCCCACTATTTCACTGTGTCCTGGCCCACCGTTAACCGCATGGCAGCCATTTCGTTCAGCGAAATACAATAAGTTTAGCGAAAGAAGCTAATAAATCTGAGCCCTACTGACCACTTGCTGCAATGCGATCAGTTCTGTGTACATGCTGACCGCAATCGGTTGGCCGTCTTTTGGGAACGGTGGCACCTCCAGCCCTGGTTGATTGTGCAAATGCATATTGAGTCGTACCACGACATTGGACAGTGTTGAATTATTATGGCTGGCAGCTGCTGTTGGGGCTTCATTGGAAGAAAATGTGCCGTAGATTGTCAACCATAGATATGGCAGCGGGGACTGAAGTCGTTTCATGATGGTTTTTGTACAAACTGAAAAGCGAGAGACCTCTGTGCATACGAAGACTTTTTCTGCTGCTGACGGCGTGATAGAACCAGCACAGAAATTTCACGATCGATTTACTTGCTTGGTTGCGGCGCTAATGCATTACTACCACCATCTGTCGCCGTTCGTTCTGCACGAGGTGAACATGATGCGTTTCTGAATATGAAACGATGTGTGGAGAAGCCAAGGTGAAAACCCAACACGTGTGTGATATTATTTTGGGGCGTAGTGGACACAGGGTGATCTGTAAAGTAACATGCAGTCTGGGTAAAGCGACAGAGATCGAACTGATGACAGAAACCCGGAGTCGGTTTGCCGATTGGTGCAGTTTGATGCAGGGTTGCATTATCGATGAATCGAAGACAATGGTTAATTTGTGAGTTTGACATCATTAACTTTCCTTCCTGGGAGCACTTTCTATTTCATACAAATTGTAAGTTCTCACAAAAAACGCTACAATTTGTACCCAGGTACAAAAGCCACTTTACGCAGTTACAATTGTGAGTGATACAATTGTAAGAAGTTACAATTGTGACTGGGTACAATTGTACCCAGCTACAAAAGAAAATTTTGTAACTCGCATTGTAAGAAAGAGAAAAATTGTAGCTGGGTGCACACCGGTGGGACCGTCCTAACTCGACACAATTTGGTTGTTTATCCATTAATTGACCCGGGCCCGATTTTTTAAATAATGTTTATCATCTCTAGAAGCAATTTATTGGAAACTAATTTTATCAAACATGCGTTTTCATGGTTGCCTAAGCGAAAGAAAATCGTGCTATCGAAACATTTTCAGCTCTATTGTATCCAGCTACAAAAAATTGTGACTGGATACAAAATTATTGTGGAAAGTGGATTTACAATTGCTTGTAACTTTTGGCTACAATTTGTAAGTTTTTATTGTATGAAACAGAAAGTGCTCCCGCTCCTTGCCATCCTCAGAATTGGCCAACAGATGAGCAGACATGCCTCCAGTGGCCGAGACCCAGGCAAAATTGTGTGTTTTTCAAATTGTTCCACTTGATTTCAATGCATAAAATTCACAAAATACATTGCTCTCGTCTGGTCTCAGCATCCCTCTCTCTGTCTCTGCCCACACGCTCTGTCCCATGGATTCTCAGTATGCGTCACAGTGAAGAGAAACACATTTCCGCTCCAAACTAGGACTGAACAAAAAAACTATTTTTCACGAAAAAAAAAACAGTTTTTTTAGTTCAACGATGCTGAGATTTCTGATCTACGCGGTGATGTTTGGCTCATGGGCCTACACGCTCGTCTACGACATCACCAAAATCCCGGTGCTCTACGGCACGTCCTGGTTCTCAAAATTCGTGTTTCTCACGCAGCTAAATTTTGTGAGTCGAAGTCGAATCAAACTTAATTTCACCTGTCTTAACTTCGTGTCAATTTTATTTATGTGTTTCAGCTGCTACAAACGATCTATTTCGGTCTGTCTTGCGTGAGGGCGTTTATTGATGACTGGAATGCAAAGGTTATGGTCTATGGATCTTTATTTGCGCCTTTTCCCCCGGTGGGTTGGGTTGGTTTGGGCCTGGGCGTTCGGGTCCTGGTTTGTCCGGCCCGCCGCAACCCCGACAGCCGACAGGTCGACAGGCCTGGCCCAGCCCGACAGTGCGGGCTGGGAAGTCCGGCGCGGTCCGGCCTGGCCCGATTTTTTTTACCAATTTTTTCCAATGACTTTTGTTTGTTCCGATTATGGGTATGGGTGGGCACAATACCCAATACCCAATACCAATACCACCCAATACCAATACCAATACCAGTGTTTGGTATTGGTATTGGGTCTGATTCTGGTATTGGGTATTGGGTATTGGTATTGAAGCTGGCCTGGTATTGGTATTGGGTATTGGTATTGGGTTTGCCCAAGTATTGGGTCAAAACCAATACCCAATACTAATCCAGAAAAACCCAATACCAAACCAATACCAAACCCAATACCTGACTCAAAACCCAATACCAAACCAATACCAAACCCAATACCAACCCAATACCAGGCCAAAAACCCAATACCAAACCAATACTAAGACCAATACCCAATACCCAATACCAATACCAATACCAACCCAATACCCAATACCAATACCAACCCAATACCAAACCCAATACCAGGCACTTCAGTAGTATTGATTTGGTATTGGGTATTGGTATTGGTATTGGGTCTCGCCCGGTATTGGTATTGGGTATTGGTATTGGGTCACCAATCTGGTATTGGTATTGGGTATTGGGTATTGGTACAGGGCCGGTATTGGTATTGGGTGTCAAAAGTGGTATTGTGCCCAGGCCTAATTATGGGTGGGCACAATTATGGGTGGGCACAATACCCAATACCCAATACCAATACCACCCAATACCAATACCAGTGTTTGGTATTGGTATTGGGTCTAATTCTGGTATTGGGTATTGGGTATTGGTATTGAAGATGGCCTGGTATTGGTATTGGGTATTGGTGTTGGGTTTGTCCAGGTATTGGGTCAAAACCAATACCCAATACTAATCCAGAAAAACCCAATACCAAACCAATACCAAACCCAATACCTGACTCAAAACCGAATACCAAACCAATACCAAACCCAATACCAACCCAATACCAGACCAAAAACCCAATACCAAACCAATACTAAGACCAATACCCAATACCCAATACCAATACCAACCCAATACCCAATACTCAATACTAATACCAACCCAATACCAAACCCAATACCAGGCACTTCAGTAGCATTGATCTGGTATTGGGTATTGGTATTGGTATTGGGTCTCACCCGGTATTGGTATTGGGTATTGGTATTGGGTCACCAATTTGGTATTGGTATTGGGTATTGGGTATTGGTACAGGGCCGGTATTGGTATTGGGTATTGGCTGGGTACTGACTCAAAACCCAATACCAAACCAATACCAAACCCAATACCAACCCAAAAACCCAATACCAAACCAATACTAAGACCAATACCCAATACCCAATACCAATACCAACCCAATACCCAATACTCAATACCAGTGATGTGGTTGGGGGGTATGGGGGGTATTACCCCCCCCAACTGCTAGGTAGCTTTCTGGCTCCGAAACCCATACCCCCCAAACTGGCTAGCTAGCTTTCTTGCTCCGGTCACCAAGTTAATAAAGTGTTGATTTTAGTGCCAAAATGACCATTTTATGGGCCAAAATGATCAAATTCGGTCAAATTTTCTCGCACGTGCACAAAAATACGCATTTTAAGGCTTATTTTAGCATAATTTCGACCAATTTTTATACCCCTGTTTTTGACTTCTGGACCGATACCGTATTCCCTAAAATAGAGCCCCCCCCAAAAATACAGCCCCCCCTAAAAGGGGTCAGTGAAAAAATAGAGCCCCCCCAAAAATACAGCCCCCCAACTTGGAATTCCCCGCTTGGGGGTCGTAAAGTCAAGTTCTTGTATAAGACACCTTATGTATATGTACCACGTTTGTGGTTGAGCATATGATGACGTAAAGCAATTTAAGGAAGATCTGCACCTAAAAACACTCCATAATGACCAGTAATACCCTGACAGAACTCCATTTTAGGGGCATTTTTGGGAACATTTTTTGAGATCTTGGGCAGCGAAAAAATACAGCCCCCTCCCAAAATAGAGCCCCCCCCCCAAAAATACAACCCCCTCTAAATGGGGTCAGTGAAAAAATACAGCCCCCCCTTGTATTTTAGGTTTTACGGTACCTATACTTGCGGGCCGGAAAAAAACCGTTTTTTTTTTTCGGAAAAAAACCGAAAAAAAACCGTTTTTTTCCGAGGCCCGGAAAAATACGTTTTTATTTTTCCGGAAATTTTTCCAAGTGGCAACTTTTGGAAAAAAAACGGTTTTTTTTCCAAAAATTTCCGAAATATTTTCAAAGGTTGCGAAAGGATGTTGTCAAAACCAATGTAAATCGGTGCTAAACAGTTCAAAATGAGCACTTTTTAATCTCCAAGTGCATTTTTAGCCTGTTTCAGGCCATTTCCCGACAAACTTTTCTCCAAAATAGGCGTTTTTGGACTATGGGTACCCTTAAGTACTGGAAAAATATTTGGAAAAAAAACGGTTTTTTTTTCGGAAAAAAAACGGTTTTTTTCCAAAAATATATTTTGCGGAAAAATACGCAAGTATACCAATACCCCCCCCCCAAATCGGGGTACCCGGCTAGCTAGCTTTCTTGCTCGGACCAACTACATCACTGCTCAATACCAATACCAACCCAATACCAAACCCAATACCAGGCACTTCAGTAGTATTGATCTGGTATTGGGTATTGGTATTGGTATTGGGTCTCACCCGGTATTGGTATTGGGTATTGGTATTGGGTGTCAAAAGTGGTATTGTGCCCAGGCCTAGTTCCGATCACGAGAAGCAAGGCTTTTGACTAGGCCTGGGCAGCTGGGCACAATACCACTTTTGACACCCAATACCCAATACCAATACCGGCCCTGTACCAATACCCAATACCAATACCAAATTGGTGACCCAATACCAATACCGGGCAGTGTAGTTCCCGGTCCGACGGGGAAATTAGTGTACCTCCCTACTTTTTCGGAGGGGAAATTAGTGTACCTCCCTGGGGGGAAGGGGGGGGAAGACCCAAAATCAGGAAAAAGTCACTTTTTGAGGTAGAAAATTTGACGTATTTTTACCCCTTTTTGGAAAAAATTCTTCATAAAATGGGTATTTTGGCGACTTTTGAGAACATTGACCTGAAAATCACACATTTAGGCCTAAAAATGCCCATTTTAGGCCTAAAAATGGCCATTTTAGGGGGGATCTTGTACTACCTGAGGGCGAGATAGCGTACCCGAGGGGGATCCCCTCCCCCCCAGGAGCTACACTGGAGCAAAGCGAAAATGTACCCAGCAATAAAAAAAAACTTCAACTTTCTGTTCTTTCTTTGGTCGACCAGAAACCAACGGCTCCCAAATTTCAGTCTCGATCTAAACGAGACGGCCGAGTGCCGTCGTACTACACACGAACCAAACTGCATTCCGTTTGTGACTTTACGTACGCCACAGCTGCGTTTCCCGTTGGAATGGTGCGTTTTCGGGGAAAATTTCTTTAATTTGGAAGCTAATGGTTACTGTTGCTATACGGTAGCAAGGCGGATCACCTTAATTCAACGAAAAAAACAATCTACGGATTTAATAACTGGATCACATTACAATGTTTTCAACAGAACATGACTCATCGAATTTTAAGGGTTCTATTTTATGATGAAGTGACTCCGCTTCAGTCAATTTGGAAGAAGTGAGATGAGATGAAATGAAAGCAATTGTCGATTGGGCTGAGTTGAATGAGACGATCAACCAGCTGAAGTGGTTTGGTGTGGAGGTGGAGATGGATATGGATAACAAGACTTGAGTTGTGTTATTGTTAACAAGTTGAGGAGTTCAGTTGAGCAAAAATTAATTGTCCAGCCAGCCAGGAGGATGTGCCTTGCCTGCTCCTCAAACTGGTGTGGTTTTGGGCTTGGCCAAAGGACAGCCTCTCCGCACAACACCTGAGCTAATTTTGTCCAAAACTTTAGATTTTCGAAGTCCAGGCTGTGGTTCAAATGCCCTGGGCCCGGTCCGCAGAAGCCGAATTACCTTAACCTAAACCTCATCCTTAGGGCGAACTTAGGTTAAACCGGAATCCGGAACTCGGAAATAATTTGCATTTAAAAATGCAAAACATTTATGGGCTCCGGAAATATTTTCGGAAAACGCAAGAATTTACATGCAAAAATAATGCGTTTTCCGGACATATTTCCGGATTTCGATTTCCGGATTCAACCTAAGCTCGCCCTAATAGCTTATAGCTAATTAATCCAGGAAAAAGAGCAGCGATAGAATCGTACTGATTACTGTGAAACATTTTTTGCTTTATCACATTGATTTTCATTCGAAACCTGAAGGGAAAGTTCTGGGGTTTGATGTGAACAGAAAATATCATTCAACCTTCATAAATACCGCAGACAGTGTTGCTGTTCACCTTGTTGTTTCAGGCCACGTGCGCATTATTCTGGGGTCTGTGGACAATTGACCGTGAGCTGGTGTTCCCACGTGTGCTCGATGATTTCATACCCAGCTGGCACAATCACATGCTCGTCAGTTGTCTAATTTGGTTCAATTAATATATTTGTTTATTAATTTAAAATTATTGTCTGGAGGTACACTGGTGGACAAAACAAGCGTTTTTTTCTAGGAACGAGCACTTTTCCGCGGGGTTTTCAAATGCGTTCTGTGTCGGTTTTCTTGGTTTTATTTTCCAAAAATGTGTTTTTTGTCTTGGCCAGTGTAGTTCCTGGCGGGTTCCCCCCTCGGTTACGTCTGCACCACCTCCGTGGTAGACCTGCCCCCCTGTTCCCCCTCCTGGTACGTCTGCTCCCCCAATTTTTGCCTAAAATAGGGAAATGTAGGCCTGAAACAGGCATTTTTAGGCATAAAGTGAGTGATTTTAGGTCAGTTTTGTCAAAAATCGCCAAAATACCCTTTTTGTTGAGTTTTTTTCAAAAGGGGCAAAAATGGGTCAAATTTTCGACCTCAAAAAATGACTTTTCTCCAAATTTGGGTCCTCCCGTTCCCCCCGAGCAGGTGGGTACGTCTATTCCCCTCCGAAAAAAGGGGGTACCGCCTGTTCCCCCTCCGGACCAGGAACTGCACTAGTCTTGGTTCAATTTGGGCTCGATGTTGGGATCGAAATTATCTTACTTTTGTGTCATTTCCAGTTATTTCTTACCCAAACACCTTGCTTTTTTGACCGGGCCTTTGAAGTACTGCAAAAAGCGTTGGTACAAAAGAAAGCGGTTGTTTGGATTCCGTGATTTTTCAACGCGCTTGGTAATCAATCGGGTCAGGCGCTTCTTCATCACACTCCGTTTTTTATTCCACTTCTTGACGTCCCCTTTCTCCCTGGTTTGAAAATTCCGAGGAAGCGCGTTTTCAAATTAGTTTCATTTCTTATATTAAGCCTAATTTACCAGTAAGCGCAAGCACCAGTGGACCAGCATAACATGAACGACTTTTAGATAATTTGGTCAAATTTTTATCGACTTGCTAAATTTGAATTTGTGGATCTCCGTTATCCTGTAATTTCGTGAAACTCGATGGAAACCCAAATTCCCGTTTCTACCCTGTTCCAGCATACATCACCAATCGTGTTCCTAATCGTGGACACGTGTGGCACGTGTCATCACATGCCCTGCCGTAAGACTGGCTCGCTCGTTGTGTTTGTGCTCACCGCTATTTATTTCGCTATGTGAGTTGTATTGGAAACATTGTTTTGTTTTTGTTTTTGGGCTTTGCAGATTTAGACCATATCGTAGCAACGCGCGCTAAATCTTTCATGATGTTGGCGCTTTCACACGCAAACCACACGAGACGTGGCTACAGTAACCAATGTGTAAGAATTCAGGGTGACACGGTATGGTCTAAGACTGCAAAGCACGACTGGTTTGCCTTTATTCTTGCCGTCGTACTTTATCCAAGCTGCGCTTGCAAATGTTTCGTTGATAAATGAAATAACCATCGCTTTGCACACCATGGTGATAATGATGTATACGGGTTTTTCCTTCGTTCTCTAAATAAAACAGCACATTACTTTTCTCAGTACCGAAAACTTGGTTGCGGGTGGTCTACCAGTCAACTTTTTTCCATATTTACGTTAACGTGGTGCAATTAATTTGAAACTGTCAAGATATTTTTGTGAGCACCTTGCACCTTGAATTTCTGTAACGCCCCCCCCCCCGAGATTGTTGAATTTGAATGATAAACATGGATTTTTTAACCAAATTTAGTAGCTTTTTAGCTACTAAATTTTTTGAAAAGCTAGTAAATTTTCAAATTTAGTAGCCTAAAAGCTACTAAAGTTTGTATTTTGGCCAAAAAAGCTAGTAAATTGGCTTTTCAGCGGCAAAAAAGCTGCAAATTTTTGATTTTATTAGCTTCTTGCTACTAGCCCATTTTGAAAAAATAAACCCT
>JASAMV010006252.1:0-17952 GCA_030248065.1 Rhynchonema sp. JSB1_4
TTTTGGGTTCCCGTATTGGCGATGGAATGACATCGCGATACCGTTGAGTTGGAAAATACGAAGCACGTATGAACCAGTCGGTTCCAGAACTGATTTTAAAATGCCAAAAGGAGCCTTTTTAAGCGAGTTATGTAATTGCGAACATGGCGCTCCACCGGTGTGGTCGAGCGCACGTCGAGCGCCTCTCGTGTTGCCGACAGCAACTTTTGGTTAAATTTGGGGCTCCACGCAAGTTTTGGCAAGCACATATGTAGTCTCTGCAGGTAATAAAACTTTGCGCTCCACACCAGGGAACGAACTTGAAGCTCCTCCTTAAACTTGGAGCTCCTCTCAGCGCTACGGTCAAACTTGACGCGCCTCTCTAAACTTGGCGCTCCCCTGTTAACTTGCGTTGGCGCGGAAAACATGGCGTTCCACAAGAAAGACATGGCGCTCCGCAAAAAAACAAGGCGCTCCGCAAAAAACATGGCGCTCCACAAAAAACATGGCGCTCCACAAAAACAGTCTGATTGAACTTGGCGCTCCACAAAAGAACATGGGGCTCCACAAAAAACATGGCGCTCCACAAAAAAACATGGCGCTCCACAAAAAAACATGGCGCTCCGCAAAAAACACGGCGCTCCACAAAAACAGTCTGATTGAACTTGCCGCTCCACAAAAAAACATGGCGCTCCACAAAAAACATGGCGCTCCGCAAAAAACATGGCGCTCCACAAAAAACATGGCGCTCCACAAAAACAGTCTGATTGAACTTGGCGCTCCACAAAAGAACATGGGGCTCCACAAAAAACATGGCGCTCCACAAAAAAACATGGCGCTCCACAAAAAAACATGGCGCTCCGCAAAAAACACGGCGCTCCACAAAAACAGTCTGATTGAACTTGCCGCTCCACAAAAAAACATGGCGCTCCACAAAAAACATGGCGCTCCGCAAAAAACATGGCGCTCCACAAAAAACATGGCGCTCCACAAAAACAGTCTGATTGAACTTGGCGCTCCACAAAAAAAACATCGCGCTCCACAAAAAAACATGGCGCTCCACAAAAAACATGGCGCTCCACCGAAATGGGGGTTGCACATCGCGCTCCACCGACCGCACCGCTCTTAAGTACTGACCGCACCGCTATCTGGCCATGTATGCCACTGGCTAATCGCCGTCGGTGCGACCTCTAGCTGCAGAATGAATGAGTACATTTCTGAAATCAACCATTTCATAAAACAACAAGCAAAAAAGAACCAACCGCATCGGTAAGTTGCGCCGGATACCAGACAGTCACCCAGAACAACGCGGCCTCCATGACAAGACCACTCACCATTATGGTTTCATTGCTCAACAGCAGCGAATACGAGATCAGTATGATCATGGGAACGGTAGCGGAAATAAAGCTGATGAAATAGAGCGAACACATACTGTCCAGATAGCCAATGGCTTGGTAGAGCTTGTTTTGGCGAACGATCAGTGATGCTAGACGCTTAACGGTTGGGAGATCGGTGGATTCCGACAGTGTTTTGATCTCAGAATTCAAACAGTTCACTTCAGCGACAGTGGCCAGCACAAAAGTAGCAATTGTGGACGGAATGCCGAATAGCAATGCGTGAAGCCAAATCGATTGCAGACATTTGAGAAATGGGATTCCAAACAGCTTCGTGAACTCGATCGAGCCAATTGCTACGTAAATCTGAATGTTGAAGACCATGCTGAGCAGGAAAAGAGCAATCCAGCAGCATTGAAGGAAAATCAGGTGCCACTTGTGACATTTCACGCCGGCGCCGTTGTTGACTTCGTGCAGTGCAGCGAAGAAGCGCATCAGGTATCCTGAAACAGTGATCCTTGTGTTATATGAACTAGAACCTACCTAAGTTCGCAAAAATAACCAAAAATACCGTTTTGTTGCCACCGTACGGTGAGCAAGATCGGTACAATAACGTGCACGCTAAACGAGATTGTGATCGCCGTGCCGACAACCTTCGGATGGTAGATCGGAACGGACAGCAGATCCACTTCCGAGATGGCGCCTTGGATCACCTCATAGTTGGCTCGGAAGTTCAGAATAACGAAACCGATCACAAATAAAACCAGTTTCACAACTGCCGAGTAGTTTCGCCAGTATCCGGGTTTGCTCAATGACTGTGCAAGCAATGACCGACTGAACCACATGGACACTCGAAGAATAGACTCCATGGGCGAGTTGCTTTTCTTCTGGGCATCCTCTTCGTCACTGTTTGGGATCATTTTCTTTCACTGATACGCATAGGTGTTGCTCATAACCACTCAGTTGCATTTATGCGCAGTATGTCCGCTTCCGGGCGGACAATGTATAAGTAGAGATGTCGATATAAGGAAAGATATCACTGCCACAAAACTTGTTTGACTGGGAATTGGACTTTTTGTCGCTCCTGCTTGTACTAACCATATTGAAACACGGACCTTGTCATCTGAGTAATTTTTATAACAAAATTGCTAGAACGTCAAACGAACCACGTTAGTCATTGGAACTGGATAGTTAGCGAGGCGTTTCTGTTTGCTA
The DNA here is from genome assembly GCA_030248065.1 of Rhynchonema sp. JSB1_4. NCBI lineage: Eukaryota > Metazoa > Nematoda > Chromadorea > Monhysterida > Xyalidae > Rhynchonema > Rhynchonema sp. JSB1_4. The sequence continues at coordinate 2,529 of JASAMV010006252.1, forward strand.
ACGGAGCCAAACATGGCGCCAGGTGCATGTTGTTGGCCATGACCATTATGCAAATTGAATGAATGCTTATGGAGCCAGCCACCCGAGAAAAAATACCAATGAAATTTCTGAGATCTGCAAACCAACGTTTTTCAACGCTGTACAACTTTCAGGCAGCATGCGTTTTTGAAGAGACGGATGACAGATTGAAGCACGTGTCATGTCCAGCCTCAGTCCAGTCAATTCAATGTTAAATTACGGGCAGCATCAGCAACCATAATTACCTCAACCAAGACAAAATATGTTCAAAAAAGATCACCTTTCAGTGGTAAAAACAGCACAGAAGCCGCTGTGCCGTTGGTTGACTTTATGTAACTCAACGGCATAACGCAGTTTGTCTTCCGCGCCAACCAGAAAAGAGTTCGATTCGACAACAAATGTTACAAACGAAAAAATAAAATCGTGAAAATTCATCGGGCACAGTACATCAAGTGGGTCATTAGCGATGGTGTGCATTCGTCTTGATTGGCTCACAGACGGTGTTCATTTTGAGCCAGACGTTCAATGATGCTCCAATCGGTTTGGTTGACAGCAAACCCCTCGGTGTTTTTGGAGCGTAGAGTTCGTCCGAACACCGAATGAAGGCGTTTCCACAATTCGCGTACGCGTGTCACATCGCGAGTGTCAGTAAAAATGAACGAACTTGCCACTAAGTGAGCTTCGATCGGACGAATGATCAGCCAGCACTTCGGAATTACTTTTTGTTCCCTGAGAGTTGCTCAGTCTCAATAATGCGTCCGGATTAGATTTGTCGGATTATCTCATAGGTTCCCAGCCTCAATCAGTCGGATTAGCCCGCCTATATACAAACACAAGCGGTCTACGCCAATATCACATGCTTTAACCATTTTAACGAATAGCAAATAACCTGGCGACCGTATGCACGTGACGCTGTCTACTTGCACAGAACGCGTTCGTGTGTTTTGGCGAGCTGCGAGCAGTTCAAAATCATTCTTGTGCTCAGCGCTATGACCATAGACAAATACCATTCAATGCAGCATCACAATTACACCCTACGATTGCTCTACCAGTCAATTCCACCATTCTCGTATCCGTGCGGGTTCAACACGAGTCTAGTGCCCAGTCCGGCCAGCTGTCCCTTTCCTGGTTTCGCCGTCGAGTCCTTGCACGTTCTGCTACATTTGGCTCGTGTTAATTTCACGTTAGAATTCATACCGGATGACGAGAAATTCGATCGAATTCTGGAAAGGCTATCCGATAACGAAGCCGACACATTTGTGTACTGCATGGTGCCGACGGCTGAGCGTCTCAATACCCTGCACCTCCAACCATCCTATACGATCGCAGCCTGGGAGGATCCACCCTCCGTGGTCGGAACGTCAGAAGCGTTGCCGGACTGGATCGAAAAGGCCACTTCGATTTTCCTGAACCTCTACGACATCTACATTTGGCTGCTGGCAATTATTGCTTATTCATTCGTGCGACTGTATGTGGCATCGCACGTTTACGTCATGAAACAAATCACTCCGGCGCCCAACCATTACTTCAGTTCACCTCGTTCTTTATTACTGTTGATTTCGTTTATTTCCGTGTTCTTCATCGGCCTATACCAGTCGGGTGTGTTGAGCCAATTGCTCGTACCACGTGAGGTGCCCCAATTTGACGATGTTCGCGGTTTAATTGAAATGATTCGGTCGGGAAAATTGCGATTGGTTGCCGATCCGGCGGATGCCTATTTTCGAAGCAACACTCCGGACATGATCAGACTTACAACAGCGTTGGAGCATAATTCCGTCGAGAAAGTCTCCCTGTCAGAGTCCTATCCCGTTGACAATCTTGTCGCGGGCACTCATGTCCTGTTGGCGCCCAAAGTCGTGCTTCAGGGCAAGTACGGATGGCATCCGGGGCTGCGAATCGTTGAGCTGCCCAGTTTGGGCGTGCCACCGGTCGCGCTGCTCTATTCGCCCGAAACGCCGCGTGCGATCATAGACCGGATCGACGAAGGTCTCATTTTGACCAGCATGGGCTTGATTTTGATCAAAGAGCGTTACCTGCCAATTCTCTTGCGTCCACCTGCAAACACAACTGGCATGCCCTCGCCTGAACACCCTGCAGCACGACGCATGTCCATGACAGACATGATAGGACTCTATTCTGTTTATTCAATGGGTTTGTTGGTCGCGTTTGCATTGTTTGTGTGTGAAGTGTTTTTATACGCGATCAGAAACTGTCCCCGTTGCAACACGCTGTCCGCATTTTGATCCGTTTTAGATGCTTAAACGTGCTTAGGCGAATACCTGACGTCTTCTGTTTTATGGGTACGAGTACATTTGAAGCACAAATAAAATTTGCTATGAAAGTGGCTGTCAAACCAACCACGTGATCGGTCTACGTGTGGAATTTTTGAAATGGTGTAAACGCTTGCAGGTTAATGCAATTACAATCGATTCGCTCAACGGTGAACCTCCATATTGCGAATTCTCCATGTTTTTTGGCGCTTCTCTACGGCCTCATAGCTGCTGCTCTGTTCTGAAAATTCTGCTTTGTGAAGAAAAGCGTGTCCCCCGATCGATACACCACACGGAGAGTTGAGTGTAGCACGCATTTTTCATGTTTACACCGAGCTAAGACAGATCGAGGTTTCGACGAGCTTTACACCGACCTTTACATCCAAGCCAACACTAGCTTACAAAGTTTCGAAACTTCTACCAGACGTTTGTACAAACGACATCAGACCATCACAAAGCTTCTGCTAATTATAACGAATAAGAAAAATTTAAACAAAGCTTGGTGGCCACAAAACGAATACAACTTATTTACGTCATCACATTCAGTGCCTACTCCATGCAAAGTCATCCTGTCGCGAAATACTAAAGCACCACATCACAGTTTCGAACACAAATGCTACACCGGAAACAGCAAGACCCACAAAGTACACCGAATATAATCCAATCATATCGGTCATGGACATGCGGCGTTCAACCGAAGAGACGGAAGGCACGAAAAAGTCAGTGCCGTTTGTGCCTGCTGGAGGACGTAGCAATATCGGAAGGTACCGTTCCTTTATATGTTCCATGCCCGCTTGACACTGGATAATTATGTCGTCAATGTGATGTATTAGTTCGCGAGGTGTTTTAGGCGAAAATAGCAATGTTGCTGGCAAAGTGCCAAGGCTGGACAGCTGGACAATACGCAACCCAGGGTGCCAACCGTAATTGTCCTGTAACTCGAGCTTCGTGCCATAATAGACGTATTTGCCACTGAGTAGCGTTTCAGCATCGGGAAGTTCAGATGGCATTCTCGAGATTACCGGATTATTCTTCAGAGCCAATTTTAAGTTCTTCATGTCGGGACTGGTGCTTTCAAAAACAGCAAGTGTCTGATCGGCCATCATGCGCAGTTTCCCGTCAGCGACAAGATCGATCAAGCCTTTGGCGTCTTCAAATTGGTAGTTGTCTCTCGGGACAAGCAGTTGCGTTAGCAGACCCGTTTGGTAGAGACCCGTAAAGTAGACGGAGAAGAACGAAACCATGCACAGCAGTGGGCCGGGTGAGGTGCGGTAGAAATGAGCCTCTCCTCTGTCTGTAGCCTGAACACGTTTGTACGATAGCATGGACAATCTCACAAGCGCATACGTCATAATGGCCAACAACCAAACATAAATGTCGTAGAGATTCAGAAATATGGCCGACGTTTTCTCGAACCAGTCGGGAACGGACTCCGCTGTGCCGACCACAGCTGGTGACTCGGCCCAGGCCGAAATCGTATAGGACGCTTGGAGATCCATTGTTTCCATTCGTCTTGTGGTCGGCGCCATCCAATATACGACCGTGTCGGCTTCATTCCGTGACAGGCTGTTGATGATATCATCCATTGTAAACGCATCAGGAACGAGTTGAAGTGTGTAGTTGAGATGGGCGATGTGAAAAAGCAGACCCATTGATTCTGCCGTTATGCCCGGATACCGACAGGTCTTTGCGTTGGCTCGCAGGTGTGAATGAAAGCCGCATGCGAAGGAGAATGGTGGAAATGATTGGTACAGGACACGAAGGGTGTAATTGAAAGGCATGACAATTGATGGACTGATTTTTGGTCAGATTAGTTAAATCGCAATTTGTTGCAATTTGTTTTGAGATTAAATTATGTGTCAAATAAACACAGTGTGAAAATTTTTCTTCGTAGACAGATCTGGCGATACCGTTCTTATGGATCGAACTTTCTTGTCAAGTTTGTTTCTTGCTCGTTAGTGCTCTGTTTGGTCAGTATGCCGACAGTTTTTTTATTGCGTGGAAACAATGAGGCGGAGCAGACGCTGAGTAAATAATGTATCAAAAGAGGACGTATACAGAACACCGACTTGCGCTTTGAGCACACAAAGAATGTTGCCACCTGGACACAAGCTTTGATGTTTGTGTTGCAAATTGAGGGGCGAAAATTAGCTTGTTGATTTGCAGACGTAATATCTGCGAACTGCGGTCCTGTACGTTAATGTGGTTTCTTGACAACATGATGTTTGTGTTGCAAATTGAGGGGCGAAAATTAGCTTGTTGATTTGCAGACGTAATATCTGCGAACTGCGGTCCTGTACGTTAATGTGGTTTCTTGACAACGGAAGGCGAAATCGAGCAGTTTGTCAAGTGAAACAGAAAATATTCGAAAGCACCAAAAACAATCGATACAATTTGTCGAGATAAGATTCGAGACTTTAATAGCATCAGATTGCAATCCACACGCAATATTCGTGTGTGATACGCTCATTGTTGTACTTCAAAATCTTCATTTCAAAGATGCGATTTATTATTGTCATCGCTTTATTTTAACAGCAAAGCACGGAAGTTACAGGCAATAAGGAATAAATTGCAACACGAAGAGATGTCACAGACACACAAGCCCGCTGGTGGAGGTTTCACAGTGTAAAAGGACAATGAAGCCGACCCGAGTGCCACAAGAGTGCATGTCGCCCTCCACGGACGGCATCCCCGGCCTTAAATCAATTTTGTAAACGCGTTAAAAATGTGTTCGAACAGCAGAATGACGCATGCATTTGACCTATTTTTTGCGTTGCTGTCCGCTGACTTTCCTGTGCGTGAGCGACGGCCCACAATGAATTCATAATGGGAACAGACGACGTCGGAAATACGTGCACCATGAGAACTATACAATATAACTTTTGGATAGTTTACATGTTGTTGTGTGTCTTTGAGAGACGAACAGCACCAAATCACAATACACAGAATATATTGCCGAATTTTCGACGCTCAACAGTGTCCTCGTCAGGGCTCAAGTTTTATGGGTAAAAACTAAACGTCGCAATATGGTTGATTGTGGCAGGCGTCTTGGCAGCAGGGTTGGGCAAAAAACGTTTTTTTTGAAAAAATCGTTTTTTTTTTAAAAACGTTTTTTTAAAAAAAATGTTTTTTTAAAACGCCCAGATGACCAAAATATGCCCCCAAAAATTGGAAAACGCTCATTTTGGGAAGAAAACGTGGTTAAATGAAATAATTCTATGTGTTCTGAGGCAAAATAAACGGGTTTCAACCCTTTTCTAGCGAGTTGTTAAGATCCCATATCAGACCCGCATCATGGGACCAACTTTGGCCGGGGTCATCACTGAAAGTCAAACTCCGTATATCGACGTATCTCGACAAAGTAAAAATTGGTCGAAAATTGTTCGAAAAAAATGGGACAAAAAATTGATTTTCCTTGATAATCAGGGTACTTTCCCTGAAAAATCAAGGAAAATCAAGGAAATTCAGGGTTTAAAAAAACGAAAAACGACCCAGGCGTTTTTTTTTTGAAAAAAAAAACGTCGTTTTTTTAAGAAAAAACGCCGTCGTTTTTTTTGCCCAACCCTGCTTGGCAGTCCTCAACAGCATCGTTGTGTACTGTTTCATCGACCTCCCGGAAACGAATTTCTCTGAACAAGACATCTCACGAAAACTTATCGTTTACATATCGTACACAATCGTACTCATTTGGAATACTTGTCGGTGAGTACCAGTTCTCGAACCGGATCGCTTATCGGGATCGGGGCTTGGAATATTAATCGGGATCGGGATCAGGATTACAGTTCTTTGGCACAAAACTAATCCCATTACCAAGGATGCTTCATTTTTATACCCCGTAGTAGTCGGGCTAGAAAACACCCGCAGTAAAAATAACAATTAAAGGTACCAAATCAAACATTTTTCTTTCACATTTCTGTTTTTATCCTTGTTTTTGTATGATTTTACAAAAGTGATACAACTCCACTTTTAGCAGCCTTGTAATCGGGCTAAGAATCCCGATAAGAATGCTGACTCGGCAAATTAATCGGTATCGGGATTTTCCGGATCGTGATCCCGTTCGAGCACTAGTGAGCACCTTTCCCGTTACCAGCAGCGCTTTGCGCGGGGCTGAAACCGACACTATTACGAAAGAATGACAAGTACCCACTGGGACTTTGTTTGGGATTCACATCAGATTTGAGACTTTTAAATTTTCCGAAGCCCTCCGGGGTGCTTGCTCAGACTTTTTTGTCGAACAAGTCACCCACTGGAGCCATTTGGAACATTGCTGCAGAACGAAGATTCGCATTTACCTTTAGAACAAGTCACATACATATCTCGTTTTAGTCGAAAAATTGCCTTCCTTCAGGCAACTTTACACCAAGCGCACACGCTTGTTGTTTGTCCTTTAAATTTCTCATCGCAGCGTTTTTTGTGTCACAATGTCGAAAAAACATTTTTACTCAAATAGGCCCCAAAAGGGCCGGTTTTGGAAAACTTTCAAATAATTCCCCAGTGGGAGATTATTTGGGTTGGGGGACTATTTGGCATTTGCCGAGGCGCACATTCCAGGTTTGGGCTAGAGCCTCACCCGTGGACCTAAGATGAGCTTAAGAACAAGTCCGAAAGTCCAAACCCTGAACAACCGTCTGGAACGATCGCCAAAATTACCCATATGAGTTTCTGTACATTGTTCTCCAAGATTCATTCTGGTTTTTATTTTTGTTTCTGTGTGATTTGTTCCGAGATTTTTAAAATCCCCATGTAATTTACAGACCGGATCTGCCGCATGCAGAAAAACACGACTCTCACGACGCACGAAGTGTGAATATGCATGTATAGTCCACCATCAGCTCATGACACTTCTTGTCAGCTGAAAAGCTTGACAGGATTCGGTGCCGGTTGGCTTACGAAAAAGCATAGAAAGAGAAATCGGTTTTAATTTTATTTTTGTGCGCCGTTTTGTCTGACATTGCCTTGCGGAGGAACAAATTTTTCACAACGGAACCTGAACCTCCCAAACAAAGTACCATGAGCTGATGGATGGACTATACATCGTTCCGCTCTGCTGACCTGGCATTCCACTGCAGCTGCATTGTAATAGCACATTTTGTCTTCCATTGCACTAAGTTTTAGAAACTTTCCAAAATTTGCTCTTCGCAATTTTGCGGAATTGCCATCAGATTGGTACATTAACATTTATTATTCGTGAGAGTCGTGTTTTTTTAAAGTTTCCCAATGGAGATGGGCTATCGATGCAACAGCACTCAGTACTTTAACTTGTCCAGGCGCTGTTTGGATGTACGGGTACGCGACCGCAAGTTACACCCGCGGCGACTAAGGCCACGGTTGCCCTGCGTAGATGTTTTGGACGGCGCTCGGCTACGTCACATCGGGTCTGATATGTGGCATCATCGGGCAAGGCTGGTTGTGCATCCACAAATGTGATGATGACTAAAGGGTCCTCTTTAATTTTAAGATTACCTTTTAGATTTACTCTAATTAAAATCGTGTTCAGCATTGTTTGAGCTACATATGTACATACATACCTGCCAACTGCAATTGCCTTAAAGGGCTCGGGACACAACCGAAGGAAGGGTAGCAGAGCGCAGTGTTACACATCGTTGGAAAGCACTGTGACAGCATATGTCACGCACAAATGTTAAGCTCCTTAGAGATTCGCTATCTCTTGGTAGGGTGACTTTTCGTTCCAGAAAAAAGTAAATTTTTTCACAACTTGAAACGACCGGTGCAGAAACCCCAAATGAGTTGAAAGTCAAGTAACACGTGGATAGGATTACAACAGCTTCTGGATAACTTATCATGAGAACTTCAGTCGCTTAAAGCATTGCTTCACTCGGTGGGGGTGCGAAACGTTCCAAAAATCGGCCACATTTTTCGATAACACAAGTTTGTCCCTAAATTTTGAGGCCGCGTTTGGCGTTGCAGAAACAAAAATGCAATAGAAAAATAGAGCGTTGTTAAAAGTACCAGAAAATAAGGTTTTTAAATTTCGATACCCTTAGACTGCGGCGTGACAGGCCGAAAAAGACCTAAAAATTGCCCCTAAACTGCATAGTTGCATTCATTGACGGAAATGTGATGTAAATAAGCCACGTATTGCATTGCATTGGAATCGAGAAAGTCAGATAAACGCACAGTCCATCAAACTAGACGAGTTTCAAAACTTCAAACCCCATGGTGCGGATGCTGCAGCCAAGCCAACCTAAATAAGATATTTGGCTATAATTCGTTACTGTTAGCGACTATTGCACATTTGATAGCACTAACCGATGTAGCTTTAAAGTAGCTATCGAACGATATATAACATGCCCATACTATCTCTTACTATGGACAAGAAACGGTCAAAAGTCCGAAATCGCACACGGTGACGTGACGGTTCATTCCAGAATCGTCAAAAAAGCAATTTCTTAGCCTCTGGCCTTAAGCGTAAGAATTTATTGGGGCTTGTTATACATCGTTCGAAAGCTACTCCCGAGATACATTGTTTGGTGCTATCACATTTACAATAGCTGTTAACAATAAGCATTTAAAGCTGAATATCATATTCAGGTTAGTATGGCTGCCCCGAGAGATCTGTAGACCTTGGGGTTTTCGGACCTTGATAAGTTGTTAAACCAGACGTTTCTCTCATTTTTTTGTTTCGAATCCGATACAATCTGTGGCCTTTATGTGTCGCAATTCTGGCGATGAATGTAACCACCTAATTTAGCGGCAATTTAATTGATTTTTAGGCCTGTCACGCAGCTAGCCATGGGTTAAAAAATTTAAAAACCTTATTTTCTGGTACTTTCGACGACGCTCTATTTCCCCATTGCATTCTTATTTCCGCAGCACTGAGCGTGGCCTCAAAATTTAGGGACAAACTTGTGCTCTCGAAAAATATGGCCGATTTTTGGAACGTTTCGCACCATCACCGTGTGAAGCAATAGTTTGAGCGACTGAAGTTGTGATGGTAAGCTATTACGAAGCTATTGTAATCCTATCCAGGTGTTACTTGACCTTCAACTCATTTGGGGTTTCTGCACCGGTCGTTCCAATTTGTGCAAAAATTCAGTTTTTTCTGGAACGAAAAGTCCCTCTACCAAGAGATAGCGAATCTCCAAGGAGCTTAAAATTTGTGCGTGACATAGGCTGTCAGAATGCTTTCCAACGGTATGTAACAATATGTCCTGCTACCCTTCCTTCGGTTATGTCCCGAGCCCTTTAAGTCAACTCCTCCAAAGGCTATGACGGTCAAGACTGGGAAAAAACATTTTTTCGCAAAAGTACGTACTTACTTTGCATGATCGTTTATAAACTTTTTTTTAAAAAACCCGCCCAAAAGCCCAAAATTTGCACCAAGATGTGGTCAGTTTTGCATATGTTACTTTTTTGCAATGGAGCTGCTGCATAACATCGACCAGCTAAAAAGGTGTTCATTGGACCCGATGCAGGACATGGTTACGCATGTTCTGGACATGACAAAAAACGCGCAGTACATGAAGGTAATGAAGTATCACCTTTGGGATTTGGCTTCGACACACCACATATATCTACATCTACATATGTATATCTACATACTGTAGTTTTATAAAAATATCAGTTTCACATGACTGAGCAAAGCGGTATGCAAAAGAAGACCAATATCATTGATATACATGGTAGAATCGTGCTTCAAACGCGTACAATATCTATTTGCTTAATTGTACTGAGTGGTGCCAAAGGCAACGCAATTCGATAATTGCTTGTCCGGACATACAAGCGTGCATCTTGGTTAATTACCGCGGGCCTGATGGCATGGATTCATGGACTAATTCGCCGATCTTGGACATGATTGACGACTGTAGCGGACTCGTGGGCCAAATGACTCAGTTATTTTTTCGAACCGGTGAGTGCCATAGGTGTCCTCCATGAATGACCCTTTTTGGAAGCTTTGCGAATAAACGCCTTTTATGACACATAAATACCTTAACACTTGAATAGGAAGAATTGTGTAAATGTCATGATAAACAAGCATAATATGTGCTGGATGTAAAGCAGCCAGAACGAAATGTATAAAAGCTTTAGATATACATAGAACCCAAAATCTTTTTCGCAAAAACCCCCAGTGGGGAATTTATTCAGAAAATGCCCGGCGGAAAGTTTGCAAAAAAACAATTTTGAAATTTCAAATTCGAAGCTAGTCGCAAACACATAAACCCCAGATGATTTATTTGGCATTCTCCGCTGCTACTTTTAATTTTTTCATTGCAGTGCCGCTTAAAATAATTCTTGAAACTATTTACCTGCATACTGTTGTAATGCTTACTTGCGGTTTGGTTAATTGTGACAGACAGGTTTTTGAGTTCTCCAACTGACTGACTGACTGCTGTATTTTTATCCAGCATTGAACGCAACCAGATAGCAACGGGCGACACACTTAGTTTAAGCCCGACGTACGAACGATGAAAGCTGACAGGCATTCATTTTTCTGCCGATTTCTGGGTCCATCGCAAACTACAGGCGCACATACGAAGTAATCCGCCTTCTGCTGGTCTGTGTATAATCGTTAAGCACTTTCGTTATATGCCTGGCACTAATATTTTGATCTCTTGGACCTGGTCTTTGGCTGGGCATAAATAATTGCAAGAGAAAATACACGGTATGTCGAACACCGGATTTAGCCCGCTTCAAGTGCTCTGCGCTCACAAGGCCGTCACGTTGTAATTGATTAAAAAATTTTCACATCACTCTATATTTAGACTGTTTTGACTGGCAAGTAGGTTTGGTTGATAAGAATAAATTCCTGAGCACAAGCAGCGTGTTTTTAACCACATGCAAATCATGCTCCGTGACTCCTGTCATACTTTAGTCGGCCAACAAGTTTACATGCCATGTGAGAGACCGGCCTGCCTTCATTCAACATGCATGATATTTTCGTTTGAAACTCAAAAAGTGCGCCAATATTTCATGTGGTTAACGCACATCATCAAAGCACCCTGGGCGGTCTTATCTTTAACGATGATCGTTAGTGTATCCAATCCAGTCTGTCATCAGGCTCCGTATTTTGCCTCTAACGTCCCATCGAGCTCATTTAGGCTTATAGTAATGCCGTCAAATCACATATACCGTATCATTTTCGCCCTCATTTGGGGCTCTAAGTATTCTTGTTCGACAACTTTATTTGACGACAAAACTATTAGCCCACATTTAGGGCTGTTATATCGTCGCAGTGTCAGTGCGCACAACCCGCATGTGAGTAACGTAGCACAAACGCGTGCTGGAGGGCTGCTGGCGACCAGCTGGGACCATTTGCGTTGACGACCAACCAGTTAGCCTAAAAAGTGTACCTGAACAGCTAGACACACACATAAACATGTGTTTCATAAAAGGAGGACTCAATTATGAACAAATGGCACGTTTCCTCATCCTTCGTGACGCATTCTTTTTTTTAAAACAATGTTATTGAAAAAGTTATTTATCTCTCTTTGTAAAAATATAAAATGTTTCATGCATTTTGTTTACCAAAGTTTTCTTAAGCCAGGTTCAGCTGTATTCTCGTTTCAAACTCTTTATTCATACAAATGGTATCCCTCTTTGTTGCGATTGGCCGGGATGCAGTTGACTGATTTATAGTAGTCCTGCGCGCGATGAGCCTTGCTTGTTTGCTTGCATGCGCATTTCATTCTGTAATTACTTGTGTATTTTGAATAATGAGCAACGATATCCACTGTATGTATGCTTGTTGAACCTTTATTTTCTAACTTTTTGCGTCTTTTCACCAGCCCAGCATTAGCAGCGTTTTCTATATATTATATGTGCGAGTCTGAATGCCATATACAATTCGTTTTGTCGACTAATTTCATTAACTCGTCCATCCCGTTTCACATTCATCAAGGCTGTGCAAGTGCTATGCTTAAGCTCCAGGGTTGTTGTTGTGTGGTACACGCGTTTTGTTTTCGTTTCCTGACGGACTACACAATATGTATCATAATTCCGAATTACTTTTTTGTCAATTGTTATTGGTTAGATTAGCACGTGTCCCACGGGTCTCCAGGCCGCGAATGCAATTGCTCGCAGCAACAGATTACATAGTTGCTAATCCGGAAACCAAGTTCTCAGCTTGGATTAGGTTTTCTTCAACATTATCAAAACTTTTAGTCAATGCTGTTATGATGAAGAGCAATATTGTTGTCGGGTGTCTATCGCAAACTACATTATGTGGGTACATACAAAATGATCCGTTTTCTGCTGGTCTCTGCGTAATTATAACGCGCTTTCATTATAAGCATGGCACTAATATTTTGAATACTAATATTTTCCATTTGTCACAAACCTTTTTATACTTGTATGCAGGTCACACTAAGTTACTGTATTGCAGTGCGTGGGCAAGAGTGCAGCTGCTTGGTCACGTATGTGACGTCATGCTGCGTTAATCCAAACGGATCCTACTCTGCCATGAGAAGGTATGCATTACTGTAGTTATAAAGTGCGTCGTTCGCAACTCACTTAAAGGTGCGTACATTGATTGAAGAAGAGATAATGTGCTGTGCGTATCGGTTAAAGGTCAAAATGTGTAATACAATGGTGTTAGATTTAAAAAGCGCTTTTTTAAATGTTTTTGTCCACAATTGACAAGTCAGTTACCCCCGTCCCACCCACAGGGGCTTGTTTTCCAACGGGCGCGTTTGGCAGACCGTTTCTGCACAATTGGTACCAGTATGAACACCTTACAGTGTCAGTTTGTATTTGCTACGTGCCAATGAGTTGTTTATGAACCAAATCTGGCTAATTTGCGTTCCAGGCTCTTTTCTGTGTTTGGCACGGACTGTAGCGCCCGGCCATACATTATACAAGGTGACACAAAAAAGGAACGGGAACCCCTTTTGCGAGACCAGAGCTCGGCCGTCCTTATAGATTTAGAGACGTGTTGCACATCACTCGAAAGCCCAGGCAACTTAGTTTTTTCATGTCAAGATTTGAATCAATTGGTTTACGACTTTATCCATATTATTGGACAAATATCAAGAAAGCGATTCTTCTCATTTTCGTCTTTCGATCGAAAATCATCGTCGGTTATTGACGGTCGACCAGTTTCCAGCCCTATATCAAAACATCATTGCTCCAGTTCCAAAATGCACTTTTTGTGGGGATTTCAAATCAGAGCAGAGCAGCTTTTGTAGTGCTCTTGATTACTAATGACGGATTCGATCTCGATACGTGAAAAACAAAGTCACGTTCCGCTGTCGTAAACTGATAATCGGACATCATGCCGCTACAAGGACAAAGCACGACATAATTACCAGTTGCACCTAACTATAGTCTTCCCGTTTTATAACAGTCCAGAAACGGCATACAGAAAATGTTTCATCGCCTTGAAAACATAGCAGTCATCATCGTCCATGACAGGTCGACAACATGATTCGAAACGTGCGCCTTCGGGTTATTTGATGGCTGCTGTTGCGGATGAAACAGTTACTGTATACGTTGTTTGGACCGAGAATAAAGGAAGGACTGTACCAGCCTCCAGTGTCTGGCTCGCCGTGCTTCGGCTTATCAAATCACATGTATTATTCTCCGCGCTCTGGGGCTCATATGTATTTCTGGTTGACTTAACGATGAAATGTAACGACAGTATACCATCAACCGGTCCTTCACGCGTGCGTCTTTTGTAGCCTTTGTAAGTAGGCTAGAATGCTGCTGGCCCGTTAATTCATGCACAGCTCATTCGTCAAAACACTCTTGATCATACCAAATCTTATCATAAAAAACTAGATCGCCTGGGCTTTCGAATAATGTGCACAACACGTGTCTCTGAACTGTAGCCATAGCCGAGCTCTGGTCTCGCAAAAGCGATTCCGTGCGTACTCCAGGTCGTTTTCTTGATGATCGAGACACACGTTTCTGGGTGCAGAGTCGCTGAAAAATTCTCATTTCCAAAAACTGCCAGTAGAAATTAAAACGGCACAATAAAATATAAAAGTATATTCCTTTGCTCAGGATATCAGCTTATCCCGTCTGTTCCGTTTCCGCAGCGATCCTGCATCCGATTTCAAAAAAATTCAAATCTGCTCTGACATGCAGACACGCTTGGTGGTATTTTGGTCTCACATTCCTGGCTAAAGTTTACTGTGCAGACCATCATTTTCTCAAATCTATACTTAAAGTCGGTTTTAGTCAGACGCCTTTTTTCGTCTACGACGTGGGAAGTTCTCACAGGATAAATACTTGAGCAAATAGATATGCGCCGCTGAACCGATCTTGTCTTCAAATGACGTTTTAAAGGGCTCGGGACATAACCGAAGGAAGGGTAGCAGGACATATTGTTATACACCGTTGGAAAGCATTCCCACAGCCTATGTCACGCACAAATTTTAAGCCCCTTGGAGATTCGCTATCTCTTGGTAGAGCGACTTTTCGTTCCAGAAAAAAGTGAATTTTTGCACAAATTGGAACGACCGGTGCAGAAACCCCAAATGAGTTGAAGGTCAAGTAACACATGGATGGGATTACAACAGCTTCTGAATAGCTTACCATCATAACTTCAGTCGCTCAAAGCATTGCTTCACACGGTGAGGGTGCGAAACGTTCCAAAAATCGGCCTTATTTTTCGAGAACACAAGTTTGTCCCTAAATTTTGAGGCCACGCTTAGCGCTGCGGAAATAAGAATGCAATGAGGAAATAGAGCATCGTCGAAAGTTCCAGAAAATAAGGTTTTTAAATTTTTTAACTCATGGCTGGCTCCGTGACAGGCCTAAAAATCCATTAAATTGCCGCTAAATTAGGTGGTTACATTCATCGCCAGAATTGCGACACATAAAGGCCACAGACTGTATCGGATTCGAAACAAAAAAATGAGAGAAACGTCTGGTTTAGCAACCTATCAAGGTCCGAAGACCCCAAGGTCTACAGATCTCTCTGGGCAGCCATACTAACCTGAATACGATATTCAGCTATAAATGCTTATTGTTAACAGCTATTGTAAATGTGACAGCACCAAACAATGTATCTCGCGAGTAGCTGTCGAACGATATATAACAAGCCCCAATAAACTCTTACGCTTAAGGGCAGAGGTTAAAAAATTGCTTTTTTGACGATTCTGGAATGAACCGTCACGTCACCGTGTGCGATTTCGGAATTTTGACCGTTTCTTGTCCACAGCAAGAGATAGTAT
>JASAMV010006254.1:0-44912 GCA_030248065.1 Rhynchonema sp. JSB1_4
CGGACCAACAGAAACAACATCACCATGGCAAGATGTAAGCAGTCCAGCTGAACACAACCGTGTTGGCCTCTCGAGCAAGCTTGGTCGCCCAGAACATTGAAGCTTCGAGGGAACTTGGAGTGGAGTGATGGGAGCTCAAGATCGAACATAATAGATCGCCCAATGGACCAAGATCTACTGGGGTCGACTCGATCTGGCGCTTGGTGAAATTCAGTGATATTGATTTGCTTTCTTTTACCTTGCCCAGATTTGTTGGTCGTTCGGTGATACTGGGATTATCTCAGTGATCCCGTTTGATGATTGATTTTAATTAAAACGCCCAGAATTGAAAAAAAGATACCCAGTGGTCCCGATCCCTAGCGAATGTACAGTACACCCTAGCGAATGTACAGTGCACAATATTGTGTAAATGACTGCAGGGTCTGACCCCCGATCTGTACGCCCGAGAGTGCCCTCGATCGCAGCATCGTAGTCGTATGCCGCATTCACTCAGTGCGTCTTCCCTGTCGATTGCTCAACCGCAGCGACAGCAACACTCATTCGATAATACTAACGCTGCTGCTGGTTTGTTTTGACTGGTTGTTATGTTTCACGATTTTTATTAATCATAATTTTTTCTTTTTTAAAACGCTTAAGATGGAATTTGCACCTAGAATATGCCCATTTTGCCCAGCCCATGTTATCGATTTGTAATAAAATGGAAATCGTCGAAATTCGGCAGGCACAGCACGACGTGCGGCCCAGCGTTTCCGGGAACACAACAACAACGCCATTGTCCTGGTTTGAATGCGGTGTCCCTGAGCAGACAGGCACCCTCCATGCAACATCAGCAAATGGCCGAATTACAGCGGTGGTACACCGCTATGCAACTTGGAAATAATTGTTGGTTTGTTGCTTGGCTGACTCTTCCAGGTCGCTCACTGCTATCAAAGCGACACTTTTCCAACATTTATCATATGCAACTTATACCTAATGGACAACCGTGAGACGTCCCGCCCGACTGCGTGTTCTCTATGTAACGACCAGCTACTGCTTTCAGGTGCAATGTGCACCGAAAGTTTTGTTTTGTATGCAAAATTTTAAAAGTTTTACGTGCAAATTGACTTTTCCACCCAGTTTATCGTCGAAAAATAAAATTGCTTATTGAAAAGTTCTCTGAGAGAGAAAGAATCCATGATAATAGGTAAAAATTAACCATCATGCAACCGTTTGCAGTTCCGCACACGGCGCCGCCGAAAAGTCAATTTGCACGTAAAACTTTTAAAATTTTGCATACAAAACAAAACTTTCGGTGCACCCGACCGGCCGCAGTGGCATGCATCCTCAGTTCCCTGATTCGCACCAATCCACCTCCACCGCCCATCATGCCTCCAATTTCGCCAACCATAATCACACTCTGATCAGTGCAGGGCCACCACCGACCGCTTCGATGGTCGACGCCAGTGTGGCCGCTTCGATGGTCGACGCCAGTGTGCCGTGGAGTGTTAAGTCGAGATCACGCTTATTGGGGATTTCATGACAAGATCGACCGCTGATTGTAAAACAATACATTCTGCTCCATATATAGTGACATGGTACACTTACATTTTGAATTGGTTGCATTTTTTCCTCGTCTTGAAAGCACTTTTATTCACCTGTTTCATCTGTTTTCCAGGTCATTCATTCCTTGCTCACATCTACTTGCTGATGCTGACGTGTCCCCGCATCTTCGCTTCTCCGCATTTTAAGGCTTATTTTAGCATAATTTCGACGAATTTTTATACCTCTGTTTTTGACTTCTGGTCAATACCCCCAAATCGGGGTTCCCGGATAGCTAGCTAGCTTTCTTGCGCCGGACCTCTCCAGCTAGCTAGCTTTCTTGCTCGGACCAACTAAAGGCAGTATAGCTACGGACACTACTCAGGCCAAAATACCGTAACCTCTGACCACAAAGATCGTTGCGAGACCATTGCACATCGCTGCCTATACAACACGTGTATTTGATGCAGCAAGCTGGAAGTTGTCATCGTGCGCGTGGATCACCAAAACATCGTGCTCCTAGTTGGTGTTGGCGCCAGCACGCAAAACATAGATTAAAAAAGCAAAATGGTCTCGACACGATCTTTGTGGTCAGAGGTTACGGTATTCTGGCCTAAGTCGCGTCCGTGGCTAGACTGCCTGTAGATCACTGACATTAACCCATAGCTGTGAGTGTGAAATGTGCCTAACGGTGCAGATAGCCGGCCGGCCGTGCATTTGTAGTTGGTTTTACCTCAACGCTTGAAACTGCAAAATGTGATGCACTCCACGTCCTCGTCCGTAAACACCGTTCATATCCGTTCATCTTCGTTCACGTCGGATTAATTTCCTGAGAATCCGCCCAGCCAGATTTGAATTTTCAGAACACCTAAGCGATCAATTAGGGCGTCCAGCCCGGCTGGCTAAACCCAAGGCGATTGCAATGTCTATCGTGTAGAGCAACAACAATCGACCCCAAAATGGATATTTTTTGACTCAAATTGGCTCAAAATCGGCATTTTTTAACAACTAAGAAGCAAAAATTCGCGCGCTACGCGCGGATTTCGTACATCTACAACATTTTCATCAACATTTAAACATTATTACCTATTTCGTGCACTACAGACAAATCCACTCCACTGCACTGTGATTTTGGTGTACCCCCAACCCCCACTACAGTGATGTAGTTTGTCAGGTGGCTCGAGCTAGCCAGGGAGGTCAGGCTTCGAGCTAGCTGATTAACAAATTTTGGAATTTTTGGGGTATTGGAAAGTTTTTGCCAAAAATATACAGTTCATATACAAATGCATATACAATTCATATACGTTCAAAAATACAATTCATATAACTCCGACACGTGCATATGTTAAAACATAACACGCCCGAACTGATACAACCGATCCATTGGAACTCCAAATATAACTGTTGCAAAATAAGGCTACAGGCAAACAAGCGCATAGCTATATTATCTAATACAAACAGAATCGACTGAATCCAGTAATATTAGTAAAATTTGCAAAATAGCAAAATAAGGCTACGTGTAAATATAACTGTTGCAAAATAAGGCTACATCTAATGCAAACAGAATCGACTGAATCCAGTAATATTAATAAAATTTGCAAAATAGCAAAATAAGGCTACGTGTAAATATAACTGTTGCAAAATAAGGCTACATACAGGTGGAGGAGCGCTCTGGGACCGGTCAGTAATGTGTGAAGAACCCTTTTTGAGAAATAATATAACTACAGATATCAGTATGGAAAAGTTATAAGAAAATTATATAACTATGCAGACGTAGCTGGCGAAGAGATAAGTATGCGAAAGCGAAACAACACTGAAAAACAAAATTACTAAAGTAGTACATAAATTGCGATAGAATCGGGAAACAAAATTAGTAGAGTACTAAATACGAGTGCAAAACTGAAAAATAAAACTAACTGCGTGCGAAATAAGACTGCGAAATGAAAGTACTGCAGAAAAAGAACAGGTTAAAAATATTAGAAAGAAATTATGATACTGCAATTGATAGTTAACGGAGATAGTATGAGAAAATTATAAATTTTTATTGGGAAATAATGCGACAAGACGTCATATTCGAGACAAAGAGACGCATAGCTGTATTATCTAAGGCAAATAGAAGGGAGTAATATTACGCTACGTGTAAATATAACTGTTGCAAAATAAGGCTACATAGGAGCGCTCTGGGACCGGTCAGTAATGTTTGAAAAACCCTGTTTAAGTGCAAAAGAATATTGTGTTACTATTTCGATGAAAATTTTTCAACGAATATTTAAAAAACAAGGGATCCATAGAACTCCAAAAAAACGGATCCATACAACTCCAATTCATATAACTTCGACAAGTAAATATGTTAAAACATAACACATCCGAACCAATACAACCAATCCACAGTACTGCGATTGACATAACTCCATTGGGCTGCGAGCAAAGTCAATTTTTTTGTACGGCGGCCAGTGATGTGGTTGGGGGTATGGGGGTATTACCCCCCAACTGCTAGGTAGCTTTCTTGCTTCGGAACCCATACCCCCCAAACTGGCTAGCTAGCTTTCTTGCTCCGGTCACCAAGTAAAAAAAGTGTTGATTTTAGTGCCAAAATGACCATTTTATGGGCCAAAATGGTCAAATTCGTTCAAATTTTCTCACACGTGCACAAAAACACGCATCTTAAGGCTTATTTTAGCATAATTTCGACCAATTTTTATACCCCTGTTTTTGACTTCTGGACCAATACCCCCAAATCGGGGTACCCGGCTAGCTAGCTAGCTTTCTTGCGCCGGACCCCTCCAGCTAGGTAGCTTTCTTGCTCGGACCAACTACATCACTGACGGCGGCCAAGACGTTGGAGAATTCTTGCGATGTCACCTGCATATTAATGCATAGTTACGATTTGTTTGCTTCAAGGCATAATATTTGATTTATAAGTCAAAATAATGTTCTAAATCGTGTGAGAAGTTTTTAAAGGAGGCCGTTCGCATTTCAAACCGCCTTTAAACTTTGCGCGCATTTGAATATTGTTCAGGGCGTTATTGAACTCTCACGCACCAAGAACCCAATCTGCAGCATGCGACCAGGGAATGCACTTTAAGTTAGTTTCCCTGAACTATGCACCATTATAAAAATCAAAAAAAGTTTTCATTAATACGTTTCATGCAATTTTTCTAACCATCCTCCTTGCTCGACAACACCGAGACAGTATTCGATTGAAGCAGAGACGGCGAGACCATAAGTGAATCGTCAGTTGTTTGAACATTTTTCACAGCATCCGCAATCCAACTCCAACCGTCCTTGCCGACTTCTGAATAAAAATGGCAATTAGGAATGTATTTAAAGTGATGATGTCCGAAAGATATGACTGGATATTGCTGTTGTTTTTTATGAAGTAAGTTCTCAATATACATCGATATAAATATTTAATAATTCGCATATTTTATGAAAGTACTATTATAATACGAAAAGACTCACGTTGTTGCACTTTGACTACATCCGCCTTTCCATATTCAAAATCTTGTAATAGTTCACCGGCAGAATTTCGCATTGTCTGAATTGCCGTTCGATATTGACCTTCGGCAGATAACATTGTGATCCGATGAAATTTATTCTAGCAAATGAAGTGTCGACATGATTAAATATGCGACGACCTGAAATTAATAAGAAAAAGTTTGATCCGTGGCAAATTCAACTATTTCTAAAGCTATTGCTTCAGTTTTGTAAGATTAACTGTAAAAGTTATTCCTAAAAAATAAATGGAGAAGTTAAATTGAAAATACTGCCGAATAAAATTTAAAAAGAAATAACGCGACAAAGAGTGCGTTACGCAATAAGTTGTTAACAAAGTACAATCTGTTTGTGTGTGGATCTAAATTCGCCGCGATCAGATATAACCCCCCTTTTGGAAAATATTCTAATATGTGTGAATTATTTGCAAGAAGGAAATCTTGGGTATACTACACGTTTGGCAAATTACAACTCTTCTAAACATTCTAAAGAAGACTCGTTTGAAATTATCCAAAGTGCAAAATGAATTTATACTGTCGTAAAGAGTACTTTTTTACTTATCATGAAAAAGAGTTTTTTTTTTGCAAATAAGTATTTTCTTTTCAAATAATTTTTGCAGTAGTTAAGAATCTAATTTACAAGAATATAACAATGTTATTGTAAGGTTTATTTAAACTGAATAAAGTGTTCTTGAAGACTTCAAGTTAGTCAAAAATAGCTAGTTTACATGGATTTTGACCGATTTTGAGTCAATTAATTTTCATGGCAATTTTTCATGAAACTGAGAAAATCTATCAGTTTTGCATTATACTTTTGACAAAATCAGAATAAATTAGTGATATTTTTTCGGTGAAAAAGGGGAAAAGTATTCACGAAAAAATACATAGAAAAGTATTTGCGTCTTGGAAAATTTTTTTGCCATTTGACAGTATAAATGGATTTGTGGCATTATATTAGCAGAACTGTTTGGTATACGACAGGATCTGTTTGTTACGTATTGATAATGAAGCAATATAGCAGAGTTTAATCTTTATAACGAACCCCCTGGAAAGAGACCTGCCTCCGTCGCTAAAATGACGTCATGCGTTAAAAGAAACGTCATATGCGACAAGCAATAATAAAACCAATTGAGTCTTGACGCAAACTGCGTCTGTCTGTGCGACAAGCAATAATAATCTGAATTTGAGCTTCAGATGTCTGACATTTCCAATCTTTTCAGCATATTTGTTCTCAAATTAATTTTTCAATTGTTTTATGAAACTTTCACTCAATATCGGAACAGAAACGAAAACATTCAACATCTATATGTATTAATTACAAAATGAAAATTTCAAAACAAAGAATGATTAGACTATTCTGTCTTTTTGCGTTCTTTTTACTCATATACAGAAATTTACTTTGTTTTGTTTCAGTATGCTTTTATTAATGATAAATTGTTGTATTTTTTCTCCATAAGTTGAAGTTATTCCACACATAGTTCCATTTCAAAACTACAATGACTGAAATAATGCATACAGAATTAAAATTAATGCAAATTTCCTTTATACGTTTCACAATTATTCTGAAAGACAAAAATAAAATCATAATACTTTTGATTCAACTGAAAAATTGAAAAAACCTAGTCAACTTTAGGTTCTTTTGTTGAACGTGTCATATCGTCACGTAACATACATAAATGACAATATTTTCCATAGAGAAATCTTCCTCCACATAGGGTTGAGTAACTCCGATTTTCAATAAGAAGAGATCGTGTCAAAAATCAAAAAACTGTTCTAGCTACTAAAATTTGGAATGGTTTATCAGATGTTCAACTTGCGTTACGTTCTCGAGTGCGACGAGCGACAAGCTGTCCCGTTCCTTGTCGTTCTCTCGCTTTCGGTTTTTCACTCAGTTCCGGTTCGGTGTTCAACCACTCCCACCCAGGGTTGGGCAAAAAAAAACGACGGCGTTTTTTCTTAAACGGCTTTTTAAAAAAACGCCTGGGTCGTTTTTCGTTCTTTTTAAACCATGAGTTTCCTTGATTTTCCCTGATTTTTCAGGGAAAGTACCCTGATTATCAAGGAAAATCAATTTTTTCCCATTTTTTTCAAAAAATATTCGACCAATTTTTACTTTGGCGAGATACGTCGATATACGGAGTTTGACTTTCAGTCATGACCCCGGCCAAAGTTGGTCCCATGATCAGGGTTGGGCAAAAAACGTTTTTTTCAAAAAATCGTTTTTTTTTTAAAAAACGTTTTTTTTAAAAAAAACGTTTTTTTTAAAACGCCCAGATGACCAAAATATGCCCCCAAAAAAATTGGAAAACGCTCATGTTGGGAAGAAAACATGGTTAAATGAAGTAATTCTATGTGTTCTGAGGCAAAATAAACGGGTTTCAACCCTTTTCTAGCGAGTTGCTAAGATCCCATATCAGACCCGCATCATGGGACCAACTTTGGCCGGGGTCATCACTGAAAGTCAAACTCCGTATATCGACGTATCTCGACAAAGTAAAAATTGGTCGAAAATTTTTTAAAAAAAATGGGACAAAAAATTGATTTTCCTTGATAATCAGGCTACTTTCCCTGAAAAATCAGGGAAAATCAAGGAAATTCAGGATTTAAAAAAAAACGAAAAACGACCCAGGCGTTTTTTTTTAAAAAAACGTCGTTTTTTTAAAGAAAAAACGCCGTCGTTTTTTTTTGCCCAACCCTGCCCATGATGCGGGTCTGATATGGGATCTGAACAACTCCCTAGAAAAGGGTTGAAACCCGTTTATTTTGCCTCAGAACACATAGAATTACTTCATTTAACCACGTTTTCTTCCCAACATGAGCGTTTTCCAATTTTTTGGGGGCATATTTTGGTCATCTGGCGTTTTAAAAAAACGTTTTTTTTAAAAAACGTTTTTTTTAAAAAAAACGATTTTTTGAAAAAAACGTTTCTTGCCCAACCCTGCTCCCACCTGGGGCTGGGGCTGGTGGTAACTTTCAGAGAATGTGGTGACACCACCCTTGTCGTGGTATTGGTTGCACAATGACTTTATAAGAATTGGTCAAATTTTTTTCCTGAATCGTAAAGAGGGAAAGTGACGGGGCAATGACGTTGCATTGCATGATCGCACACAAAACATGTAGTAAAGAGAATGTTTCAGACCTGCGGCAACGTGGTTGATCTACTGGATTATTTTCTGGTGAAAATGTTTTGTGAGAATCACAAATAGCACAGTGGTCAAGAGTGACTGAACTTGAAAATCAGGATTGATTTGATGAATTCTTATATAGTCATTGTGCGACCAATACAAACTGTTTTCAACCGAGAATTCGAAGTGTTTTGTAGTGGCAAAACCGCTTCAAAATTGGCGTTGGTCTTCCGTTCAAGACAAATATCCTAATACATACATGGTAGCTGACAATTAAGGAAGTATTATACAAGGTGACTCAGAATACTTAATATTATCGTTGTCGGTTTGTTCCAGCGCACAGGCACATAGCCTCCCAATGGTGTCAAGGGGTATACGGACAAACAGCTGGTACAAAACAGAGTAAAGGCACCTACTATGGCCATCAGGCTTAGGTTTGGCTTTGGCTTGGGGTCACCGACCTTTACACCCAACTCACCTTTACACCGTTTCGAAAATATCACCCAATATCGTTGTCGGTTCGTTCCAGCGCACAGGCACATAGCCTCCCAATGGTGTCAAGGGGCATACGGACAAACAGCTGGTATTTTGTCCGTGACACGGTGTCAAACAAGAATTATTTTAAGACCGATTTTATCTGCCATCTTAACAATCTTATAAAATTTGAGAGAGAAAAAAGCGAAGGTCGTCACGTCAGTCATGCATGATGACACAAACCCGATCGGCTTGCAGACTGTATGATTGGCGTTAGCAACGGTCATTTATTTCACAATTTCCAATAAAAATTTTTCCACTGTTTGTCGGAACCACTGTTCTTTCGTTTTGTGCAGATCGTGACTGGCGCTACCTTGTCGAGATTGCTCGATTCTGCAACAATATGAAATATAGAGGGAATGTGATGTGCTAGGCATTACTCCAGCAGACGCCTCCATTCGAAAACATCTGATCAGATCAGACCTTACCACATCGGATGTGTGATGTTCGTTGCCAGTCTGGGGAACCCGCCTTGCGGCAACAGTAAATCTCGAAATGCCAATTACAAAAAAAGGAAACATGCATGTAAGACGTCAGGCAGGATTGTGTCTCAATGAAATTGGGCTAATATTCAGTTTTATCGACAAACCATGTCGTCAAATAAAGTCGTCGAACAAGCAACAATATGAGCCCCAGAGCGCGAAAATAATACACGTGGATTTGACGACAAAACATTTCATTAAACATCGCATGACACTATTGTGCATTGAAAACAAAACTTCATGTTCTGATACTTATATATGAGGCTGTCCATAAACATTTCGAACCAAAAGAGCCTGGTGCAAAATCCGATTCGATGCGACAGCGAACTGAGAAGCCGACCGAAAAACATCAGGAGAATCGGTCAGCGCACAAACGAATGCTTTCGAGAAAACAAAGATATCCCCCTCCCCAACCGTAAAGACGGCAAGTAATGATTGAGATATCGCGCCTGTTCGCCTGATTTCGCAGGGTCATCGCGACCAGCGGTCACGTACAAAGCTGGATGGTCGAGCGATAAGATCTTTTTCATGTCGGATAGATCGGTTTGGGTGTCGAAATGACTGAAAGCAAAGCACAATTTTTCCAGAGCACTTAAAATAACAAAAAGGGTGCTCAACGAACTTTTGATAGTCCTCAATAATTCTGGCCAACATTTTGCGCAATTTGGAATCGCTCTGTTTGTCGTAATCATCTGCAAATGGGATTATGACCTTATTATCATCAAAATACGCGAGTTAAATAAACCACGATAAGTTTGAAACTCTTTGAAAAGTTTATTTAATTGCAACAAACTGCCTAATAATGTGACACCGACGCATGCCTGACAATGTCAAACAGGACAAATCTCAACCATAATCAAGCCCTGTGAGGCACATGCCGGTTTGGTGATGTTTAACAGTCATGCAGGGCTGTATTTTACACAAACATTCGTGTGAGTTTGGTGCCCAAGGTTATGTATGTCTAACTGTCTGTGACCATAATTAGATGCCGCTATGCCTGGGAACATTTCCTATCTACCGGTTTGGAACGATAAAACTCTAAAGCAACACACGCACATTTGAGTCTGATCAGATGTTCTTTTCTCACATTCAGCGTGCACTGCCACAACACCAATGACGTCACAAATGTGGGATACTGTAGTGCTAGATGGAAGGCAACCAGACCGGCGTCACCGTGCGCCACGATTGAAAACGGCGTGTAGAATAGACGCTGGAATCAGATAAAATATAGGTGTGGTTGCTGGTTCACTCGTAAATGCGGTGAAATGCGCCTTGACCCCGTTCACTGTGCTGTGACCCTTCTATTGTGTGTGAAGCGTTGAACAAAGTGTGTTGGAACATGGGACTGCCTGTGATTTCGTTGGTGACCAAAATTTGATTTATTTAATATGTTAGGCTGCTACGTCCAAAGTATACCTACAAAAAATGGTGCGATCGGTCCGGTGTTGCCTTGGTCCCGTGTGAGTTTGGTCGATATATTTCCTGATTTAACGATGTCAATTTCGACCAGCGCTTGAAGAAAAAGACCAAAGAACTCAATGCAGATCCATTTTCGTTTTTTTGTGAAACATCAACCGACCGACTTGCATAAGTGTAACAGCGTGCTCAGCCAGTCTCTTCACATTTTCCTTCAACCATTCTTGTCCATTTGACAGCTGGATGTCAGAGTCCCACAGCAATTCACAAGCGACCAGCGTGAATTTGTCTTTGTCAAAAGTTTCGATCAAATGGGTGAAGTCTTCCGTGACGCTGCCTGCGAAATTGACAATATTTACGATTTCACACTATCGTGTCGTACATAACAGACCAACCGCAGACGGTAATGATTCGAATCGGTGGGCATGATAACAAGCCTGGGAGTCCAGCCTGCTTTTGCGAACTTTGGTTGTTTTGGCCGATGTGACTCGTACTTTTGTTGTCGTGTCGGCACCATGTCCCATGTATGCAAATCGACTTGAAACCCACCACCTAACCGAAGAAAGATTGCCATATTCTATTCAATCTCAAGCCATTACCTGTGGGTGCATGAAGACAAAGTACATAGTGGGTGCCCCAGTAGGTGGGTGCCGTTCGTTGGAATTTGATCCTGACGCCGGGCGACACTTGCATTTCACTTTCATAGACCATTTTTTGGGGACGTTGATTGGATTTTCTGGTAATTATTTGGATTGGACGTCAAAGTCAAACTGAAGAATGTCAAAACAAAGTCTAAAATTGTAAGAAGAAATTCCCACAGCGTCTATCAGAGCTTGAATGCATTATAACATTAAATGGTTTAAGTTGAAAGGATTTATATTTTTAAATGGCGGGCATATGTGAGAAAACAACCTGCCTTTATTATCATTGAACAAGCTTCTTGTCTTAAACTTGACGCACAGCTGAGTAGCTGACAGAGCGGCGAACGTTTCTCTGCAGTGTGCAAAACCCGCTTGAGAGCCGTTACGGTCAAATGCAGCTTTCACACTGTGCAGAAAACCTGAGCTAACGTACCAGTGAGAAACTATGTATACCTGTATCCGAACGAAGACAAGTATTGAACCGTATAAATCTATGGTGGTTCTTTGCGTTATTGTGAAAAACTTCAGCGAAAAATCATAAGTTGCAGCTGAGAAAATCAGCGTCGCAATTTTTTTAAAACGATGACCAAACACTTTAATGTGACTGCACACAATTTTACCTGCTGTTTTCATCAGCAATGAAGGAAACAGAAAAACAAGCAACGTTGAACGTACTAATCAGAACAAATGTGTGCCAAAATATTCATTTTTTGAACTTATACAGCACGAAGTTTTGATTTAAAAACGAGAGTCGTTGGTGCAGAAAAAGCGCTGAAGGTACATACGCAGCATGCACATTTTCAGCCACAACGAGTCTGACTGAATACCTGTTTTGTTGATCACATTTGAAACCGGTGCAAGCAGAAGCAATCAGTGAAAATATGCAAAAACTACCCTATTTATTGCTATTGGCACCATGCTGATGCAGTACGTTATGAATCAACGAAGTTTTTTGATCAATCTGGACAAAACAATTTGTTCAGAGTTCAGAAATCTTTGCGAGTGAACAAATATTTTGGTGAAATCCAAATTCAGACAGTGTGTGTCCAAGGTTCTCGACAGCGATATAGAGTTATTATTTAATATTCTTATACAGTTGGGCATTTGGACTTGTTTACCTGGCGGGATTCAAACACAAACAGTACTTTGACCACAACATTCTGCCGCTGAACGCGCATTTATGCGACGCGGGGATGTCCATAATAGTGCAGGTTTGCGGTTGGCTTGTTTACACGACACGCATGGCCAAATATGGTCGCAATTAAAGGACCGTATTTTCTCAAGGCTCGAGCATTCTGGTCACATTCATGCAAACAGATTCAACAGTTCTTTCTTAAATACAGACCTGAGACCAAAACTTCGAGCAATAGCTGTCCGGCTGTTCCGCGTATATCAAACCAGTACACGTGTATAAGCTATAAAAAGGTGAAAGGTGTACCTGTACCTATGGTTTGGTATGCAATTGATAGCGATCAGCGTTGTTGCCGATCGCCGCTCAAAGACACACAGTTATGCACAATGTATATGCCTGCGCAACGTGAATAACGTTTACCAAAAACGTTCCGCCAGCCGAGTAAACTTCACAACTTGGCAAAGGTCACGAATTATCCATGCGTATAGTATCTGTCGCCCAGTGATCTAACGAAACTCGGCAGTTTTCTTGACAAAACAGTGTTCAATGCATAATTTTATCAGTTGTTGTGCTCAGTCACCCTGAATGTAAAACTCGTTTGCGGTTGGGTTGTAATAGCAGCTCAGCTAGCGACAGTATAATGCAACGCTGATAACAGCAGCAAGCGTTCTTTGAAAGCGAACGTCAGGGTAAAAAAACAGCTGCGTGTAGTGTGTGTCATTGAATTGATCCATTTCTGACTTCAACTTGGTGATATACACGGTCTCAGTCTTGTTTACGTCAAGATAAGAGGATAACATGAAACACTATTAGGATCATTTCTTTCATATAACGACCATATTCATGGCCAGCAAGTTCCTTCGCTCCTTTAATCCATATTCCGCATGCGGCGCTGTCAGCCATTTTTTATTTCTAGACCAACACACGAGCGCAGAAGCGTATCACAACAAAAGTGAGAACTGAGAAGTGCAAAATAATTGCCCAAGCCCACAATCAATCAATCACACAGGTTTCACCTCTCTGCCACCCTTTCTCAACGGTTCAGGTGCGTTTGGGTTCTCCTGCGCGTAGAACAGTCTCAATAATCGTATCGCATCGTCAGCACGCGTGCCCCGCTCAATCACAACATTCCATTTAGGGTCATAATCATCGTAGTCCCTTACGTCGATCACCGAGCCGAGACCGCCGAATCGTTCGTTATTGCAACCAAACACGATGCGACCGACTGCAAATGCAGAATTTGAAAGATCCTTTACAGATTACTTCACCGCAGACATGAAGTTCTGTATTCATTGTCGTACGGCATGCATACCTTGCACAAAACATTGTCCACTGGTCAGAACTGTCCTCATTCCTGCAGTCTACCCACTCTGCGGTCAAATAATTGGGACAGGCATTTTCGGGCACCACAAACACTATCAACTGTGTCGTATGGTACCTGGTCTGGTGATATGCAAGGCATTAACCGTAAATCGGGTACCAGTCACCAGAGAAAGTGACCACTAATGAATTGTCCCTGGACAAGCAGGGTTCGGACGCAGCGAAATTATTCGACCTGATGTGACCACTCACCTCTCAACTGTCTGAGCATGTCTGCGCACATCACACATGGTTCCACAGTAACATAACAGCACACATCCGTCCAGTCAATTTGCGTTGCTGAAGAAATGGTGATATAATATAATACATGTGATGTCTGAAACATTAGCCAGCCGCTCAGGTACTGTCCACCGAGTTTTCTTGTGACACAATCGCGGCTTCCATTTGTGGTGACTTGCAGTGCTAATTACATCGGAGGCTGCGTTAACGGCCATTGAGTGATCAACATTGATCAAAAATATTCACCAGAAATGCCTTACCATAATAAGGGTACCCTGCATTCAATCCCAACCTTTAGTCACCCGTTCAATCGCCACCAGCTCCGCATGTCGTGTCGCATTATTGGTTCGATTCACATCATTGCGACCCGAACCCAGAACAGCACCCGACCCGTTTTGTGCGACCAACACGCAGCCAACGGGCACTTCACCGTTGGATAGTGCCTCTTCGGCAAGACGAAATGCAGCTGATAAATGCTCGGCGTCGGAAGACTTGGCAGTTGCGGTCATTTTTGAGCTGCAACAACGAAACTAATGATTCATAATTTCATTTGCACCTGGCACCCCGTCGACAGGGCGATTGTTCCATCACTAAAGAGAATATCCACACGGATAATGAAGGCAAATTCGGTACGAAGCTGTCCGTCGTCACGAATGAGTCACCATAGAGGATTGGCCCACCATAACAAAAAAATGAGTTGCATGAAAAGCATCGACAGAAACAGATGATCAAACACAACCAACCAACTGATATCAATTCTCCAACAACCCAAGTTGTTTCCGTTTTTCACCAAATTGCTTTACGACCTGATATTGTGCATCAAGACATTCTTCATACAGACCATTGTACGGATTGCAGTGCCAAGTGACCAGAAATGAACCAGCACTCATTGAAAGGCAGATCGACACACAGCGACGAAACAACTCAGATTTGAACATTGAGCTTGAAAGTTCAGGGTAAATATGTAGATGCAGAAAAGCAGATGCGAAAAAACTTCAAAAATATAACCATGCTACTTCGAGCTTGCGGTGGGAATGGCCGGAACCTTTGATCACAAAACTGATCCATAAAATCGATGAAAGATTCTTTATTGTTGCACAACAATCGGTCGAAATGCAATCGAATGGAAAAGAAAGGCGGAATTTCTACCGAACAATATGGGCACCACTTCATGAAAGTTAGTTGCTCTGAAACAGCAAAGTTCAGTGCAGATTCAAAGAGCCACAATCCCAAAGCCCAATCCAGTTACTGACTATTTAAGATCGCTGAGGTTTGGGACTATCGCTCACCAGCAGTAGAAGAATAGTAAAAGATCATTGCTGATTCAATATCAACGAGTACAAAGTCGGGTAGCAGGCAAACAGCAACGAGATCTACGACCATAAATCAAGACATGTCGGGTCGAAGGCAATACATTTGTATAAAGCAATAAAAAAACTAGCACACCATTCTCCCACAAAATATGGATACATTAGGTAGTTGTAGATGACATAGTTTGTAACAGCCGTAGACGCCACTGGCTAGATCTGGTGAGCTGAAATAATTCAATGGGAAAATATGCAAGTTACTATTATTATGGGGCGCAATGTTCTAGGTCGTGCCAATTTTTAACGAAATTTGGATCCCAATCTGCCGTAAACATAGCCACACTCACATACGCTATGCGGTGAATTATCTTCATATAGCGATAAAGAGGGCCCTGTGAAGCTCTTATCCTTGGAACCATGAAAATCAAATGGCACTTTATGAGAACCGCAGTAAATAATCCATTTCCTTGGTCAAAACAACCGATAAAATAAACATCGTAACATGATACAAATATAATGCAACTATGCAACACCAGCTTACATTGTTTCGGCAGCAGTACTGGTTCGTGTTCTTTGACCACTGTGCGATGGTCGCGATTGCGAAATCGATACCTGATCGTCAACAGCTTGTCTGAGCCGGGACACGGGTCGTAGAAACCGGGCAGTTGCGACTGGAATGCAAGACAAAATTCTTCATCAACTCCGGTTATAAATTTAAAAGCACAGTTCAACTTGAAAAAATCAGGCAACCTTGTTCGCATCACAAACAATTAGCTTCGAGTCGGCAACCAAAGTCTGCAGTGGGATTGTAACGTCCACCACGCGATCAGCAAAACTGTGCGATTGATAGCGACTGAAATGGAAATGGGTTGGTTTCTGGTGTAAAGTCGTTAGATTATGCCAGTTCTGTTCAGTCTGCAATCGATCTAGAATTTGAAAAAAAACAGAAATAAAACTCACGCAGTGAAAATCAAACAAACTTGAAAAACGTTGTCTGCGCAGAGCTGATAATTTCTCCATATGTTGCCTCGATAATGACTAGACCTTTTCGTTTGTCCTCTTGGTCACGAATTCGGTCGGCCGTGTTGCGCATTAGTTCTATCTGAAACTCAAGAGCTACAATAGGTAATGTCAGCGTTTGGACCACATGCAATTTGTTATTTCTAGATTTTCGACATTTTTTGGGAACACAAAATTTAAAAAAAAATCCCAACGGTTTTCTTCGCCTCCTGTCGTCTCTGTTCCATGGTGGCGCGCATTCGTTGCAAATGTTCGGCGCTCGTGTCTGCAAAATTACTAAAAGGTAGAAAAATAAAACCAAAAAACACAAATAAAGAGAAAATCACAATCAAATACGAACCGCTCATCCAATCTTCGAGTCGATTCTTCAACAACCTTCTCAATAACATGAATGCGGCGGTCGGTATGACCACCCCCATGATTACGGTGCTGGGCAGGTAGTCAATCGAATCGCACAGAAGGAAGTTGAGCGAAAATGTGTGCGAAGCGCGCGTGATTCTAACAACAAACAAACAGCTTGAGAACGCATTTATATGAAATGGAATGATTGATTTTATGAAACAGATTTAATAAAAAAGGTACAAAACACGCAAAATGACCGACTTGAATTTGACAGACAGTGCGCCGTGCGGCAGCATCGCTGTTGTTGAGCACACAAGTCGAGTATATTGGGTGATTCTGCAACATTTGACATTGATACGCCACAAATATATGGACAGAAACTACAATGGATCCTCTTTATAGTGACGTGCCAGGATTGTAGTGAAACTGTGCATGATGACCGATGGTCAGGGCCCCCATCAGAAGTCAACACACCACACCATTTTGGATACAAACGTTTTTCAGTGACCGAACGTTTTCATGCACGCCACTATGAAGAGGGTAGTCCATGCACTTCCTACCACCATCACCAACCCAAATCCAACCTGGAATTCAGCCCGGCATGCAATGTGGCACCGAAATTTCCAACGCTCACAGTGGTCGATATCGATGATTCACTTCGTACAAACCGATGCACATACACCAGGGACACGAATGAATGCGGGATGCCAACCTGAGTGGTGATGTTTCAGTTGCCAAAGTGGAAAGCGCATGAAGTGCAGTGAGAAACAACAAACAGCGGCATTCACTTTGCCGGTTGCGAGGTCAGCTTTGACCTGGCATGTGCACGCACAGCACTGTGAAGCAGCAGTCAGCCAGCTGTGTGTGCGTGCACTGTTTGTAAGACACAGGCCACTTGGCCGAAGTTTCACCGATTGATATTGTATTACGTTGTATAAAACAATTTGATGCCAAATCAAGTCAACCTAAACCCGACCTTCGATAAGTACCAGTCAGACCAACAAGACCTGCCCTCAACCAACCACTAACGCGCCCTCAATCCTCCGTCTCCTCTGATCTTCGTGCACAAGTCTGGTGGACACATTCTGTGATGCGAGACCGATCTGACCACTTATTGAACCGGACAGGTGACGATCGAGTTGACGGTTGAGACCTGTAAACGTAAACTTGGAACGGGCTAGTCAGAACTGGAGGAACTTGTTGGTCAGTTCTTTCTTTGTCATTCAATCGTTCAAGGTCGGTTGCTCGATCGGACTTTGACTTCATGGCTTTCTTTATCCAACTGGATCTCATGGGTTCGCACCGACTCACTATCCGATGTAAGACCCGATCCCCAAAACCCAGTGCGAAACATACACACGAGGCGAAGGCTACATGATCGCGGGCTTGCTGTTTGACATGCACAATGCCAGAAAACCTATTTCTCTGATGTCGCTTCGTTTTATTTGTAACAGTCCTAAACGCATGCACGCTTGGAATAATCGAAAATCATGCGCAACACCAAAATACACTAACTAAATTGCAATCCCACGTCGCCGACTGCCTCCTGCATCGTTTGAGCACTGATGTTCCAAGTGCACACGGGTGAAATGGACAGATACATACGATCGGACAGCGTCTGGGTGACACGAAGTTGCGTCTGCATCTTTTCGCCGATGTCGGTGGTGAGCTGGTGTCGGGAAACAATCAAGAAATTGGCCCAAAGATCGGAGATTTAGTGTCGACTTGGTTTGTTTGTGAATACGTTTTACAGCGGTTCTCTATGGTCATTGTCGGTGCTGTAAGCAGTGCTGTGGCTACTTCTGAGCGCGGGATACTGCACCGTGAGTGCAAAAAGATACACTGTACCACACCGCATATGACAATTTTTTGAAACTACTAAAGACACGTGAAAAAAACGAACAACTCCAAGACAAAAACAAACCTCGGTCCATAATTTGTTGCCAAACAGCCGTCTCCAAGTGAAGCTGAGCCCACTTGCACCAACGCCATTCCTTGAATGCACATTCGCACCCAAAATCACGCGATCATGAGCTGATATTGATCCCTCGACCGATTGGTTGATTTTGACGCTCGCTAGTTCCATGTAGGGCGGGTCTCTGTGGAAATTGATTTTAAAAAAAGTTAAACACCAGACTGCATAAAACAGCATAAGGGCAGCTTTGACATTGGGCCTCTCAGAGTCACTATAAAATATCAAGCGATCAGGAGGGCCTTCGGAAAGGCCACGTCGTGATCTCATCCGAACGAGACAAATCATTCATCATGGAGGCAAATTAAAAATTTCGAAATTTCCAAAGTCATGATCACATGAAACATAACAAAAAGTTGGACACTAAAAAATACACCAACCAACCTGTGCAGATATCCATCGTCCAGTTCTTCGTCAGTTAGAGGCTTGAACAGGTCTGTGGCATTCACAGTGATCGACACCATGCCCTGAAATTCAAGACTAAAGCTAGATGTTTCGTGGTGCAGCAAGGGACTAAGGATTCTGTATTTCGACAGCGAAAAATCTGTACTCACCGTCGGATTAGCACGCTCGATCATTCGATCCTGCTCCAGCTGACGTTTCAACCTTTCATATTCATCGCGAATCTGAAAAAAATTCAAAATAGATTCATTTAACATTTTAGTTCGAAACAAGCACAAACCGTGTGAACTATTCTGCCCAACGTACCTGTCCGGGACTGTACAATTGGGGTATCAACTCCCATCCCTTGATTTCGAGTGCTTTCGCTCCGATCGTATCGTAGATGGCACGTTTGTGCGGGTCAGACAGCACTGAAAAATCATTTTAATAACAAACATAAAAACATCGTGAATCCACGAAACATCAGCAGGCAAGCCAAACAAACACAAACCAGAATGTGCTCTCTGCAATCGTCTGAACGTGTCCTGGGCGTGGTCCTTCATTTCCGGATCTGTGTGCATATCAGGGTGATACAAACGACTGATACGACGGAAGGCCTTGTTGATCTCGTCGTCGGTTGCCTGAATTCACAAGGTGGGTTGATGCGCAATCATGTCGAAGGACTAGTCTTGTTATCGACACTCGATAATAACTCCGCGGTACACATGCGCAATCGCCAAAAGCCGCCGGACACGCACTACGGTCATCAAACAATTGTTGAATCTCAATCGGGGCGCAAATAGTGAACAAATCAAAGCCCAAAAAACACTCACATCTTTCGATACGTTGAGCATCGCATAGAAATCTTCCTGCAGCCCATCTTCTGCGTCCGTTATGTTGATGAACGGATCGTTATCGGCTGAAGTATCAATTGTTTAAGTATGACGCGGTTCAGACCATGCAGGCCAGTGTGCTTATCATGAACTGACCAATAACAAGAGACAACCAAATCCTGGCTGCACCCACTCACCATCAGTGTCAGTTTCGGCATCAGTGCCACCCGGTGGTGCATCGAAGCCGAAGAAATTCGTGTTATCACCGCCTCCAGCCGCCATCTCACAGCGAAAATGCTTTTTGGTTGGTTTCTTAAGTTGGGAAGCTGCACGACTGAAAAATTAAAATCACACTTTCTGCATAAACAACGATCTTATGTGATCGCGGGTTCCAATATGGAGCCCTAAATTAAAAAAAAAATCGTACGTTATCCACGGACAAACGTGTATTTTACCAGATAGATTTTGATATTGCACAAGGTGACAGCCAAAAATTGCATAAATGCGCATGTTCAATAAATCCCTAGTGAGCAAGCGACGGTGGCGGACTAAAGAATATCTAATGTACTGAAAGAAGATAGAACTACTTTGATGATACAATTACAAACATCGAAGCAAAAAAGACGAGCGGGACTAAATGATGGCTCGTATTAAAACAAACAGAACACAACTATTTATCATTACAAAACATAATTTACTGTAACAGAAAAAACAGACGAGAGAGCAAAATAGAATAGAATGACACTCGGCAGCGACGAAACAAATCCAACAAAACACAAATAATAACACTGGCCCAAGCACAAAACAATAGTATTTCAACAATTACAGCAGAACAAAGAAACAATCAGCCTTACAACCCCATATAGATTACGCAAAGAGACGTTTTTTCCAAACAAATCACAAGTTCAGTCTAATTAGATGCCACAAGCTTCAGCTACAGTGCATCAAAACTGACGACAACAGCGCTAAGGTAACCAACCCATGCATGCACCGCATTATAATCAACTAGAATCAAATAAAATTATCCGCAACTGTGATGAGGAACCGGGATACCCCGCCCCAGCCAATCATACGCTGAACAAAACTATCTAACAATATAATGTGTGACTGAAGAAAGCTAAATTTCGACAAGCAACTCAACCGTAACGTAATTATTTTGACCAGACCATTGCGACTGTGACCTAGACCAGAAAACTTCTTTTGATTTGAATAAGGCAAGTGTGATAACAGATTCGACCGGTAATGGTACAATTTTGACCAGCATTCGGGCACAGGGATCTACAAAGAAAATCTGCACCCTTCACAAAACATCAAAAATGCAACGAAATCTAAACTCAAATATAAAACACAGCCAACAAATAAAAAAAACTGAGTGCACACAACCAAACAATCCAAAGGCAAAAAGAACACGAAAGCCGTCAAATCAACAGAAAAAAGCTCGAAAGACTGAAAATTAACAAAATAACAGCACTTGAAGACAAAAATCTGGAAAGAAAAACTTCAGAACTTCATAAAACTGAACAAGAAAAACAACTCGACAAAAACATTTCACAATCCGACCATTGGATTTGGCAGCTGGTCAGTTTCGTTGCTTGTGTTGGTGACCGGTGTATGCGCCCAAGTCTGCAATGGAAAGGTGCAGTTTTTGCACTGGTTGAGTATTAGTTTATTTTGACACATAATTCGAGAACGATTGATCACAATGCCCGAAATACCTGAGCTTCAATATCCTGATGTTGGTATTGGTCGTAGAAGTTCGATTCGGTGGTAGGTGTATGAGTAGCAGCGGACTGAAATGAAACATTTGATTGTATTTCAGAGGTCATAAGTCACGTTCAATGATGATATTGATACCAAAGCAGCTAGCTTGCATAGAGCTTCAAATTCCTTTTCCTCAAAACGTTCGAATAAATATAAATAATGTTTATGCAGTGAGTTTTGCCCGTTTCGGCTTGTCTTCACAGACAGGCGTCGTGCCAAGCCTCTTCGGTGCGAACACCTCTGGCCAACTGACCTCCAAAAAGGACGTCGAACAGATCTTATTGCTCGACCAAAAAAATCACTGGCTGCGCACAAAATGCACCAGAATAAATAGTACCTGAATCTCATTCTGCCCCTGCTCGTTGGAATCGGCACTGGGAGTCACGGGCGTATGAGAACTAGCAGACTGAAACTGAAGTTCGCTTATGAAACATTATCGTGTGTGGGATTGCAGACGCACTGCGTAACATACTCAACCCTGACAAAGTAACACGTCTGGCTGATGTTTCAACAAATCTACAAAACCCAACCTGCATAGCTTGCATCTTCAGCCATTGTTCATGTGGTATGGCCACTAAGTCCGAACGCGGTGTGCTCCCATCCACTGGATGTTGCACTCCATACGACGCATAGTTTTTTTTAGACACTTTTTAGGTGCAATTTGCACCTAAAAAATCAGAATTGCACCTAAAAATTCAGGGTTAGGTGCAAGGTTGCACCTAAAATTTTGGGCCCTTATTTGCTTAATTTAGCATTTATACAGCATCTTTTAAGGTTGGAAAGCTTAGAAACAAAAAAATGCGCTGCGCGGCTTTTCATTCCTTCCAATAAATTCCATCGAAGCATTTGGTCGACATCGGCAAAAAATATTGATCTGATTGATTGATTTCGTACACAGTTAGTACCTGGTGTGCTGGTGATAAGATTCAAAACAAATACATGCTGTACTAGGATTAGTGTAGTTCCTGGTCCGGCGAGGCGGTTAGTGAACCTACCCACTTTGTCGGTGCGGCGGTTAGTGTACCTCCCTGTGGGGAGAAGGAGGGGGGAAGACCAAAATTCAGGAAAAAGTCTCTCCATAAATAGGGTATTTTGGTGACTTTTGACAACATTGACCTAAAAATTACCCATTTTAGGCCTAAAATGCCCTTCTTGGGCTAAAAATGCCTATTTTAGGCAAAAATTGCGGCGGTTAGTGTACCTGGTGCGGCGGTTAGTGTACTAGTGTACCTTGGTCGCGGCGGTTAGTGTACCTTAGGAGGGGACCCCCTCCCCCCAGGAACTACACTGACTAGAACTAGAGCAGAGCATGACAACTGACAACAGTATTAGATACCCACACAGTAAATGAACAGCGAAAGTAATTGATTCGTACGTGACCCCCAAATGTGGATATCGTGACATGAAAATTTTACTGTTTCGTTTTCTTCTCAATAATGAAACTAGTACAAAATGTGCTACAAAATGTTGAACTTTCCCTGAAAAGTTCGCTTTTGCTAAAGGAAAAGGCATTCATTGCGTTACAACTTTATTGAACTTCTAAAAGCACGCAAATAGCATTGAACACACAACCTGGCACAAAAGCCTAAAATTGGCGTTTTTTGTCCAAAATAGGGGTTGCACCTACTTTGGCCAGCTTGCACCTAAAAATTGGGGGGTTGCACCTAAGTTGCACCTAGTGAATTTTGAAAAAAAAAACCCTGATACGACGCGTCGTCACTCACATCCGTGGAGGAGAATAGGTCATCCGGGTATTGCTCGGTGTAGACGGGACGTTGCTGCAGTCGGAGTTGTTTCACCACTGTTTGTTGTGATGTTCCAGTAGGCAGCTCAGAAGAGTTTTGGGGTAAGACCAGTTTGGACTTCAATGACAATGGGAGAAATTTGCGGTTTTTCATCAATGGATAAAACTGACAAGATTGTTGCGATGTTTCAGTGGGCCGCTCAGAAGTTTTGGGAGTAAGATAATTTTGGACTTCAATGCCAAGCGAGCGTACCATGGAGAGATTTGCCGTCTTCCATTACCGGATAAAACTGACAAAACGGAGGGAGTGCACCGGACGTGAGTTGTAATTGAGTGTTCTGACAAGCAAACTGCGTGAATTTGCGGAAAATTTTGTTGGTGCTTTTGTTTCGTCTGCTTTCCCAGACCAAACACACGTGCAC
Source organism: Rhynchonema sp. JSB1_4 (assembly GCA_030248065.1). Classification (NCBI taxonomy): domain Eukaryota; kingdom Metazoa; phylum Nematoda; class Chromadorea; order Monhysterida; family Xyalidae; genus Rhynchonema; species Rhynchonema sp. JSB1_4. The sequence continues at coordinate 23,724 of JASAMV010006254.1, forward strand.
CAATGACATCGTCGACGCATGCACGTTTGCACTAGACGGTCAAGTAACTAAAAAATGCAGCAGTTGGTTTTATGTTCGCGAAACACATCCCCAATTGCACAAAAGCGCCAACATTGACGAAATAAGCTACAGCCAAAGCACGCACCGGCAATTGTTGTACGCGTTGACTGCGTCGTGATGGTTGTTGTGGCGCAATGTCCATTCGTGGTTGTTTCGGTTTGGGACGATTTTCGGCCAACGTCGACGATAGTTTGCGCATTGCCTGAATCAGGGAAGGGAAGAAACTAAGCACGCAATTTATCAAACGATAAAAATTATAACGAAATACAAAATAACTAACGTCCGGTATTCCAAGTGTGGCCAAGAACGCATCGCGATCCCGTTCATTTCGTTCGCGAATCAATTGATAGAGCGGTTTGGAACGACCTCGTGCGTTGAGCTCAACAGTCGAAACCGGAGTGGGCACGCCAGTGTGTTTGGCTGGTCGACGTTTACTAGAACAAAGTCTTGTGTGTTTGGCGCAACTTCAGAATATCATGTAGTCTTACAGGAACAAGCATGACAAGCAACGACCTATACTGTAGATGCAGAATTTTCACCAATGGAACGATGGTCACATCGAAGCAAGGGGAATTCAGGAGCACAGGAGTCATGCCTCTTTGGTCAAATCGTCAGATAGTGCCTCTTCGGCAAGACGAAATGCAGCTGATAAATGCTCGGCGTCGGAAGACTTGGCAGTTGCGGTCATTTTTGAGCTGCAACAACGAAACTAATGATTCATAATTTCATTTGCACCTGCCACCCCGTCGACAGGGCGATTGTTCCATCACTAAAGAGAATATCCACACGGATAATGAAGGCAAATTCGGTACGAAGCTGTCCGTCGTCACGAATGAGTCCTCATAGAGGATTGGCCCACCATGACAGAAAAATGAGTTGCATGAAAAGCATCGACAGAAACAGATGATCAAACACAACCAACCAACTGATATCAATTCTCCAACAACCCAAGTTGTTTCCGTTTTTCACCAAATTGCTTTACGACCTGATATTGTGCATCAAGACATTGTTCATACAGACCATTGTACGGATTGCAGTGCCAAGTGACCAGAAATGAACCAGCACTCATTGAAAGGCAGATCGACACACAGCGACGAAACAACTCAGATTTGAACATTGAGCTTGAAAGTTCAAGGTAAATCGATGCAGAAAAGCAGATGCGAAAAAAACTTCAAAAATATAACCATGCCACTTCGAGCTTGCGGTGGGAATGATGGGAACCTTTGAACACAAAACTGATCCATAAAATCGATGAAAGATTCTTTATTGTTGCACAACAATCGGTCGAAATGCAATCGAATGGAAAAGAAAGGCAGAATTTCTACCGAACAATATGGGCACCACTTCATGAAAGTTAGTTGCTCTGAAACAGCAAAGTTCAGTGCAGATTCAAAGAGCCACAATCCCAAAGCCCAATCCAGTTACTGACTATCTAAGATCACTGAAGTTTGGGACTATCGCTCACCAGCAGTAGAAGAATAGTAAAAGATCATTGCTGATTCAATATCAACGAGTACAAAGTCGGGTAGCAGGCAAACAGCAACGAGATCTACGACCATAAATCAAGACATGTCGGGTCGAAGGCAATAGACTTGTATAAAGCAATAAAAAAACTAGCACACCATTCTCCCACAAAACATGGGTACATTAGGTAGTTGTAGATGACATAGTTTGTAACAGCCGTAGACGCCACTGGCTAGATCTGGTGAGCTGAAATACAATGGGAAAACTATGCAAGTTACTATTATTATGGGGCGCACTGTTCTCAGGTCGTGCCAATTTTTAAAGAAATTTGGCTCCCAATCTGCCGTAAACATAACCACACTCACATACGCCATGAGGGGAATTATCTTCATATGGCGATAAAGAGGGCACTGTGAAGCTCTTATCCTTGGAACCATGAAAATCAAATGGCACTTTATGAGAACCGCAGTGAATAACCCAAAAATCGTAACATGATATAAATACCAGGGTTGGGCAAAAAAAAGGTTTTTGAAAAAAATTTTTAAAAAAAAAATTTTTTTTTTAAAAATTTTCGGGGGAACAAAATGTTCTAAAACGTCCAAAAATGGCCTTTTTGGGGGTTATTTTTTGTCATTTTTTCTCAAGGGTCGAAAAATTTTCTTCACAAAATCACCTTTGGGGCATGTATTTGGTACCTAAGATACCCCAAATGATGTTATTATACCTTCCCTTGATACATGGGACACAGTATGCATGTGCCTACATGGTACTTCGATGTCATACCCCATCAGGTCGGTCATATACGACTGATTCAGCTGCCCGACAAGTATTTCTGCAGCTTATATTCTCAATTCTGTGTGGTTTATAAGTGAATCTTGCTTATTCGGCCACAAACTGTTGTGTCCGATACCACAGAGCAGCAATCATCGGTCCATATCAAGCACAGACTGTTGGATCGTACCGAAATGACGTAAACACCCTTGATAAGTGATGCAAACCAAGTCACAAAAGTGACTTGTCAATTAAAGTTGCATTTTTTCGCCATTTTGCGCGTTTTTTAGGCAAATTTGGTAAAATTTCCCCGAATCTCAGACTTTTTAAAAAAAAAATTTTTTTTTTTAAAAAACTTGTTTAAAAAAAATTTTTTTTCCAACCCTGATAAATACAATGCAACTATGCAACACCAGCCTTACATTGTTTCGGCAGCAGTACTGGTTCGTGTTCTTTGACCACCGTGCGATGGTCGCGATTGCGAAATCGGTACCTGATCGTCAACAGCTTGTCTGAGCCGGGACACGGGTCGTAGAAACCGGGCAGTTGCGACTGGAATGCAAGACAAAATTCTTCATCAACTCCGGTTATAAATTTGAAAGCACAGTTCAACTTAAAAAATCAGGCAACCTTGTTCGCATCACAAACAATCAATTTCGAGTCGGCCACCAAAGTCTGCAGTGGGATTGTAACGTCCACCACACGATCGGCGAAACTGTGTGATTGATAGCGACTGAAATGGAAATGGGTTGGTTTCTGGTGTAAAGTCGTTAGATTATGCCAGTTCTGTTCAGTCTGCAATCGATTTAGAATTTGAAGAAAAAAAAACAGAAATAAAACTCAACCAGTGAAAATCAAACAAACTTGAAAAACGTTGTCTGCGCAGAGCTGATAATTTCTCCATATGTTGCCTCGATAATGACTAGACCTTTTCGTTTCTCCTCTTGGTCACGAATTCGGTCGGCCGTGTTGCGCATTAGTTCTATCTGAAACTCAAGAGGCACAATAGGTAATGTCAGCGTTTGGACCACATGCTATTTATTATTTTTAGATTTTCAACATTTTTGGGAACACCAAATTTCAAAAAATCCCAACCATTTTCTTCGCCTCTTGTCGTCTCTGTTCCATGGTGGCGCGCATTCGTTGCAAATGTTCGGCGCTCGTGTCTGCAAAATTACTAAAAGGTAGAAAAATAAAACCAAAAACACAAACAAAGAGAAAACCACAATCAAATACGAACCGCTCATCCAATCTTCGAGTCGATTCTTCAACAACCTTCTCAACAACATGAATGCGGCGGTCGGTATGACCACCCCCATGATTACGGTGCTGGGCAGGTAGTCAATCGAATCGCACAGAAGGAAGTTGAGCGAAAATGTGTGCGAAGCGCGCGTGATTCTAACAACAAACAAGCAGCTTGAAAACCCGGAATGATTGATTTTATGAAACATTAATAAAAAAGGTACAAAACATGCAAAATGACCGACTTGAATTTGACGGACAGTGCGCCATGTGGCAGCATCGCGGTTGTTGAGCACACAAGTCGAATATATTGGGTGATTCTGCAACATTTGACATTGATACGCCACAAATATATGGACAGAAACTACAATGGATCCTCTTTATAGTGACGTGCCAGGATTGTAGTGAAACTGTGCATGATGACCGATGGTCAGGGCCCCCATCAGAAGTCAACACACCACACCATTTTGATACTAAACATTTTTCTGTGACCGAACGTTTTCATGCACGCCACTATGAAGAGGGTAGTCCATGCACTTCCTACCACCATCACCAACCCAAATCCAACCTGGAATTCAGCCCGGCATGCAATGTGGCACCGAAATTTCCAACGCTCACAGTGGTCGATATCGATGATTCACTTCGTACAAACCGATGCACATACACCAGGGACACGAATGAATGCGGGATGCCAACCTGAGTGGTGATGTTTCAGTTGCCAAAGTGGAAAGCGCATGAAGTGCAGTGAGAAACAACAAACAGCGGCATTCACTTTGCCGGTTGCGAGGTCAGCTTTGACCTGGCATGTGCACGCACAGCACTGTGAAGCAGCAGTCAGCCAGCTGTGTGTGCGTGCACTGTTTGTAAGACACAGGCCACTTGGCCGAAGTTTCACCGATTGATATTGTATTACGTTGTATAAAACAATTTGATGCCAAATCAAGTCAACCTAAACCCGACCTTCGATAAGTACCAGTCAGACCAACAAGACCTGCCCTCAACCAACCACTAACGCGCCCTCAATCCTCCGTCTCCTCTGATCTTCGTGCACAAGTCTGGTGGACACATTCTGTGATGCGAGACCGATCTGACCACTTATTGAACCGGACAGGTGACGATCGAGTTGACGGTTGAGACCTGTAAACGTAAACTTGGAACGGGCTAGTCAGAACTGGAGGAACTTGTTGGTCAGTTCTTTCTTTGTCATTCAATCGTTCAAGGTCGGTTGCTCGATCGGACTTTGACTTCATGGCTTTCTTTATCCAACTGGATCTCATGGGTTCGCACCGACTCACTATCCGATGTAAGACCCGATCCCCAAAACCCAGTGCGAAACATACACACGAGGCGAAGGCTACATGATCGCGGGCTTGCTGTTTGACATGCACAATGCCAGAAAACCTATTTCTCTGATGTCGCTTCGTTTTATTTGTAACAGTCCTAAACGCATGCACGCTTGGAATAATCGAAAATCATGCGCAACACCAAAATACACTAACTAAATTGCAATCCCACGTCGCCGACTGCCTCCTGCATCGTTTGAGCACTGATGTTCCAAGTGCACACGGGTGAAATGGACAGATACATACGATCGGACAGCGTCTGGGTGACACGAAGTTGCGTCTGCATCTTTTCGCCGATGTCGGTGGTGAGCTGGTGTCGGGAAACAATCAAGAAATTGGCCCAAAGATCGGAGATTTAGTGTCGACTTGGTTTGTTTGTGAATACGTTTTACAGCGGTTCTCTATGGTCATTGTCGGTGCTGTAAGCAGTGCTGTGGCTACTTCTGAGCGCGGGATACTGCACCGTGAGTGCAAAAAGATACACTGTACCACACCGCATATGACAATTTTTTGAAACTACTAAAGACACGTGAAAAAAACGAACAACTCCAAGACAAAAACAAACCTCGGTCCATAATTTGTTGCCAAACAGCCGTCTCCAAGTGAAGCTGAGCCCACTTGCACCAACGCCATTCCTTGAATGCACATTCGCACCCAAAATCACGCGATCATGAGCTGATATTGATCCCTCGACCGATTGGTTGATTTTGACGCTCGCTAGTTCCATGTAGGGCGGGTCTCTGTGGAAATTGATTTTAAAAAAAGTTAAACACCAGACTGCATAAAACAGCATAAGGGCAGCTTTGACATTGGGCCTCTCAGAGTCACTATAAAATATCAAGCGATCAGGAGGGCCTTCGGAAAGGCCACGTCGTGATCTCATCCGAACGAGACAAATCATTCATCATGGAGGCAAATTAAAAATTTCGAAATTTCCAAAGTCATGATCACATGAAACATAACAAAAAGTTGGACACCGGAAAAATAAACCACCGACCTGTGCAGATATCCATCGTCCAGTTCTTCGTCAGTTAGAGGCTTGAACAGGTCTGTGGCATTCACAGTAATCGACACCATGCCCTGAAATTCAAGAGTAAAGCTAGATGTTTCGTGGTGCAGCAAGTGAATAAGGATTCTGTATTTGGACAGCGAAAATTCTGCTCTCACCGTCGGATTAGCACGCTCGATCATTCGATCCTGCTCCAGCTGACGTTTCAACCTTTCATATTCATCGCGAATCTGAAAAAATCCAAAATAGATTCATTTAACATTCGTTCGAAACAAGCACAAACCGTGTGAACTATTCTGCCCAACGTACCTGTCCGGGACTGTACAATTGGGGTATCAACTCCCATCCCTTGATTTCGAGTGCTTTCGCTCCGATCGTATCGTAGATGGCACGTTTGTGCGGGTCAGACAGCACTGAAAAATCATTTTAATAACAAGCATAAAAACATCGTGAATCCATGAAACATCAGCAGGCAAGCCAAACAAACACAAACCAGAATGTGCTCTCTGCAATCGTCTGAAGGTGTCCTGGGCGTGGTCCTTCATTTCCGGATCTGTGTGCATGTCTGGGTGATACAAACGACTGATACGACGGAAGGCCTTGTTGATCTCGTCGTCGGTTGCCTGAATTCACAAGGTGGGTTGATGCGCAATCATGTCGAAGGACTAGTCTTGTTATCGACACTCGATAATAACTCCGCGGTACACATGCGCAATCGCCAAAAGCCGCCGGACACGCACTACGGTCATCAAACAATTGTTGAATCTCAATCGGGGCGCAAATAGTGAACAAATCAAAGCCCAAAAAACACTCACATCTTTCGATACGTTGAGCATCGCATAGAAATCCTCCTGCAGTCCATCTTCTGCGTCCGTTATGTTGATGAACGGATCGTTATCGGCTGAAGTATCAATTGTTTAAGTATGACGCGGTTCAGACCATGCAGGCCAACGTGCTTATCATGTAGTGACCAATAATAACAGGCAACCAAATCGTGGCTGCCCCCACTCACCATCAGTGTCAGTTTCGGCATCAGTGCCACCCGGTGGTGCATCGAAGCCGAAGAAATTCGTGTTATCACCGCCTCCAGCCGCCATCTCACAGCGAAAATGCTTTTTGGCTGGTTTCTTAAGTTGGGAAGCTGCACGACTGGAAAAATTAAATCACACTTTCTGCATAAACAACGATCTTATGTGATCGCGGGTTCCAATATGGAGCCCTAAATTTTAAAAAAATCGAACGTTATCCACCGACAAACGTATATTTTACCAGATATATTTTGATATTGCACAAGGTGACAGCCAAAAATTGAATAAATGCGCATGTTCAATAAATCCCTAGTGAGCAAGCGGCGGTGGCGGACTAACGAATATCTAATGTACTGAAAGAAGATAGAACTACTTTGATGATACAACCTAATTCCGTGCTATACTGACGTATAGACAAGGATTACAAACATCGAAGCAAAAAAGACGAGCGGGAATAAATGATGGCTCGTATTAAACAAACAGAACACAACTATTTATCATTACAAAACATAATTATTTACTGTAACAGAAAAAACAGACGAGAGAGCAAAATAGAATAGAATGACACTCGGCAGCGACTAAACAAATCCAACAAAACACAAATAATAACGCTGGAACAGGCACAAAACAATAGTATTTCAACAATACAGCAGAACAAAGAAACAATCAGCCTTACAACCCATATAGATTACGCAAAGAAACGTTTTTTCCAAATAAATCATCAGTTGAGTCGAATTAGATGCTACAAGCTTTAGCTACAGTGCATCAAAACTGACGATGACAGCGCTAAGGTGACCAACACATGCATACACCGCATTACAATAAACTAGAATCAATAAAATTATCCACAACTGTGATGAGGAACCGGGATACCCCGCCCCAGACAATCATACGCTGAACAAAACTATCTAACAATATAATGTGTGACTGAATAAAGCTAAATTTCGACAAGCAACTCAACCGTAACGTAATTATTTTGACCAGACCATTGCGACTGTGACCTAGACTAGAAAACTTCTTTTGATTTGAATAAGGCAAGTGTGATAACAGATTCGACCGGTAATGGTACAATTTTGACCAGCATTCGGGCACAGGGATCTACAAAGAAAATCTGCACCCTTCACAAAACATCAAAAAATGCAACGAAATCTAAACTCAAATATAAAACACAGCCAACAAATCAAAAAAAAACCGAGTGCACACAACCAAACAATCCAAAGGCAAAAAGAACACGAAAGCCGTCAAATCAACAGAAAAAAGCTCGAAAGACTGAAAATTAACAAAATAACAGCACTTGAAGACAAAAAATCTGAAAAAAACTTCAGAACTTCATAAAACTGAACAAGAAAAGACAACTCGACAAAAACGTTTCACAATCCGACCATTGGATTTGGCAGCTGGTCATTTTCGTTGTTTGTGTTGGTGACCGGTGTATGCGCCCAAGTCTGCAATGGAAAGGTGCAGTTTTTGCACCGGCTGAGTATTCGTTTATTTTGACACATAATTCGAGAACCATTGATCACAATGCCCGAAATACCTGAGCTTCAATATCCTGATGTTGGTATTGGTCGTGGAAGTTCGATTCGGTGGTAGGTGTATGAGTAGCAGCGGACTGAAATGAAACATTTGATTGTACTTTAGAGGTCATAAATCACGTTCAATGATGCTACCAAAGCAGCTAGCTTGCGTAGAGCTTCAAATTCCTCAAAAAGTTCGAATAAATATAAATAATGTTTATGCAGTGAGTTTTGCCCGTTTCGGCTTGTCTTCACAGACGGGTGACGTGCCAGGCCTCGTCGGTGCGAACGCCTTCGGCCAAATGACCTCCAAAAAAGGACCTCGAGCGACCAAAAAATCACTGGCTGCGCACAAAATGCACCAGAATAAATAGTACCTGAATCTCATTCTGCCCCTGCTCGTTGGAATCGGCACTGGGAGTCACGGGCGTATGAGAACTAGCAGAAACCGAAACTGAAGTTCGCTTATGAAACATTATCGTGTGTGGGATTGCAGACACACTGCGTAACACAGTGGGTTTGGTGCCACAAGCAGACCCAATGCAACACTGCGTAACATACTCAACCCTGACAAAGTAACACGTCTGGCTGATGTTTCAACAAATCTACAAAACCCAACCTGCATGGCCTGCATCTTCAGCCATTGTTCATGTGGTATGGCCACTAAGTCCGAACGCGGTGTGCTCCCATCCACTGGATGTTGCACTCCATACGACGCGTCGTCACTCACATCCGTGGAGGAGAATAGGTCATCCGGGTATTGCTCGGTGTAGACGGGACGTTGCTGAAGTCGGGGTTGTTTCAGTACTGATGGTTGTGATGCTTCAGTAGGTCGCACAGTTTTGGGGTAAGACCAGCTTGGACTTCAATGTCAATGGGAGAAATTTGTGGTTTTTCATCAATGGATAAAACTGACAAGATTGTTGTGATGTTTCAGTAGGCCGCTCAGAAGAGTTTTGGGAGTAAGATAATTTTGGACTTCAATGCCAAGCAAGCGTACCATGGAGAGATTTGCCGTCTTCCATTAACGGATAAAACTGATAAAATGGAGGGAGTGCACCGGACGTGAGTTGCAACTGAGTGTTCTGACAAGCAAACTGCGTGATTTCTACAGAAAATTTTTTGGTGCTTTTGTTTCGTCTGCTTTCCCAGGCCAAAGACACGTGCACCAATAACATCGCCGACGCACGCACGTGTGCACTAGACGGTCAAATGACTAAAAAACAGAAGTTTATTCTATGTTCGCGAAACACACACCCAATTGCACAAAAGCGCCAACATTGACGAAATAAGCTACAGCCAAAGCACACACCGGCAGTTGTTGTACGCGTTGACTGCGTCGTGATGGTTGTTGTGGCGCAATGTCCATTCGTGGTTGTTTCGGTTTGGGTTTGGGACGATTTTCGGCCAACGTCGACGATAGTTTGCGCATTGCCTGAATCAGGGAAGGGAAGAAACTAAGCATTTATTTTTATCAAACGAGAAACCATAGAAATTATAACGAAATACAAAATAACAAACGTCCGGTATTCCAAGTGTGGCCAAGAACGCATCGCGATCCCGTTCATTTCGTTCGCGAATCAATTGATAGAGCGGTTTGGGACGACCTTGTGCGTTGAGCTCAACAGTCGAAACCGGAGTGGGCACGCCAGTGTGTCTGGCTGGTCGACGTTTACTGGAACACAGTCTTGTGTGTTTGGCGCAACTTCAGAATATCATGTAGTCTCACAGGACCAAGCATGACAAGCAATGACCTACAGGTGCAGAATTTTCACCGGTGGAAAGGTGGTCACATCGAAGCAAGGGGAATTCAGGAGAACAGGAATCATGCCTCTTTGGTCAAAGTAGCATCTGAAGGGGGCCGTCACTTCGGGAAAAAAAATGAACACCCAGGTCGCGGAATTTTCACTCTGATACACTTAAAATCGCTGCAAAAACACCATTTTTTGCGCGATGTTGCAGTTTGTATGGTTTTTTTTTTCAAAACAAGCACTGATGAAAATGAGTTTCAAGCAACGGAAGAAGCACTAGATGAGCACGGCTTTTAAGACCAGGCACTCCCTTGACAAAAAATCTCAATCCGCACCTGCAGCGAGCGACACCGCACCAAACAGTAGAGCAACAACCATCCTTCTAAACAATCCGCATACCGTTTCTTCTTCCTGTCTGTGTCCGAGTCACCCGATTCCGACCCACAATCGCCCGAATAGCCATCCGAGTCACTGGTGCTGTCGTCATCATCACTGGTGTCATCAGACGAACAACTGCTATTGCGACGACGACCACGCGATTTAGTTGTACGGGACTGGAATGGGAAGAATGGTAAACATAGAACGACTGTTTCAAAAGACAGTGGAAACAACAAAAATGTATTTTTTTTATACCTTGGCAGCCGGTTTTCTACTGCGACCAGTTGCCGCGCTCGATTGCACAGCCATTTTACCGTCGGTGAGCGCCAATCGGGGATTCACTGAAATCAAGAGAAATCATTGTTTCGAATCGTCTCATAAAACTCAACTCGAGCACAGACCTGCAGCCAGTGTTGATCCGTGCACGTTCTTCTTGTGCACTCGCAAATGAGTGCGCTGTGTCGTCTTGTACTCGCATTCGTCACACGCATGTGGCTTCTCACCCTTGTGTACTGCACGTTCGTGCCTTAGCAAGTTTGCTCTTTGAGTAAACGCAGCGTCACATTGTGTGCACTTGTATGGTCGTTCGCCGGCGTGGATGCGACGATGATTTGTCAGATCGCCAGGCTGTACAAATCTCTTGCCACACACATCACACACATGACGACGGTCGGAGTTGTGGGAACGGACGTGTCTGGTGAGACTGTTCTGTACACTGAATCCTCTCCCACACGTCTCGCACACGAACGGCTTATCACCGGTGTGCGTGCGGATGTGACGCGTCAACTTGAAGTCAGAATTGAATGCTTTGCCACAGTGCGGACACGTGTGGTTCTTCTCCACAATGCCTTCATGCACAGCCTTGATGTGTCTGGACAACACCAACTTGTCGGAATAACATTTGCCGCACTGGTCGCACGACATTTTGCTGAAACCAACGTTGATGATGAGCAGAAACAATACTGCAAGTCACGAAACCAACCAAAACAAACACGCAAGTGAGCAAATTGAACATTACGAAAATGCACCTCTTGTTTTCATCGGAAGCATTCACACGTGTGTAATTGATGGCAGATGTTGTTGGTTGAATGGAACTGCAAATGTGTGATGCTGCGATTTGCACAAGTGCATAGAATTTAGGGCACGGCTAGGTAGATGCGGACTGCGGACATTGAAAAAATTCTTTTCCCTCCCCCCCCACCAATGGTCGCACAATGACTATATAAGAATTTGTCAATTTTTTTTCCTAATCAAAAAGGAAAAAGGGCAAAAGTGGTTCCAAAAAATAAAAAAAAAATTTACCGCACGATTCATAATTTTTACTAAAATTTTTAAAAATAAAAGAACATAAAAAACCTCAGATCAAAAAAATCTTTAATTACCAAACCGCACACCACAATAAATTTTTTTCACAACACAAAAATAAAACACTACATACTTTCTTCTCCCAACCAAATACAAACAAACACAACACCCACCACCCCCACCACCAACACGCAAACAAGAACACAAAAAAAGACAACAACCATCCAATTCCTATACAAAAAAAAAAAAAAACAAACACAACCAAGCAAAACAACATCACCCACCCAAGAAATCCCAACAACCAAATTACCTGCTGTTATTCTCTTTGTTCATTTGCTCGCTGTCAATGTTGTGACTCTGAGGCGACGATTCATCATTGTTGGTCATTGCAATACCACTGCAATGCAGAAAATATAGCCCAAATTCTGCTTCAGATTAGTATAGTAGTTTTCAAAAACAAAAAAACAGCGAAACTCCTGTGCCATCCATGGTTTCGGGTACCCCAATGCATGTGGCACCCGCACCTCACAACATGCTTCAACAAACAAACTTTTGATTCAGTTGTTCACGATCTTTCTTTTCATTCCCATCATTTGTCTCACACTTGATGTCGTTGTTGGTTGGATGTTCGGTAGAACTGAAACAGCAATCTACCATAAAATTACAGCCCCGGGGTGCTAGCTAACCGAACTAATGGCAAATATCTGTCACGAACTTGTCGAAAGTATTCTGTTTGTGTTGGTCATAATTCGATTGTCCATCATTAATATTATCCGTCACACTTTGTTGTTCACAGCCGTCAGTCACCACAATTGCAGTTTGTTCTTGAACATTGGTCGTAGACGGTGAAATGGATGGGGTTCTAAAATTGTTCTGATTTTGGTGCTGTTTCAAGAATTTTAGCAGCGCGCAGACACAGATCGATAACTGAGCACGAAACTCACTTTTCGCAGATATTATATGGCTCCATTTCAGTCACAAGAGTCGGCTGTCCAATCACGGTTGGAGTCACCTCTTTGCCACTGGCCAAATTTGTCGGGGTACTGAAATGTGTTCTTCGCAGCAACAAAAACTGGCAGATCCCCAGTCTGTGTGAGGGTGCTCATTGCACGCAAGTGAAACAATGGTGCAACAAACCACTTTTCGGAATACGACACAATCCAACCGACCTTTGTTCACCGCCATTCCTCCCACTGTCAGTCACACACTTTTCATTCTTCTTCGCATCTGCCTCGGGTGCAACACGTCGTGGCGGTTGGAAGGGCATGATGGAGTGTTGGAATCCGCTTGATTGACTGGATACCAGGTGACCTGCAAGGGCTTGAAAGTTTTCACTTTTCATGTACAAATGTTCATGAAGGATGCGAGAGTATGTAGGTTCATGAAAACGAAGTTTTCAACAATAATTCATTTGCCTATTTGTTTATGTTCTCCAGGTTTTCTTTGCCATCTTCCAACCCGTCATACCAAACCACCTTGCTCAAGAAACAGACGAACATAACTGTATAATCCTATCATCAAATCAAAAGCCACAGCCATCTAATTTGCATATAAATAGTTCCAACAGCCGCAAGGTAACGCACAGCGACGACAACACATTGTACCATCATTTACCCCACAAATCACGTGTTTGACACAATAGCATCGTCAGATAAGTGCACTCTCATAGTAGCGCACATGTGGATAAACACAGCAAAAACAGTTCTGCGGCGTTGCGAAAAAACCAAACCACGTCAAGTTTATTCAAAAGTTAACACGCGCGTTATGTGGCTGTCGTCATTGAAGAAGTGTCAGTAAAGAACGAGCCAATGTGTACTAGTAGTTATAAAAAGCTCCGGCGATCGCCGCCGCACTATATTAAAAATCGGGAGGATAAACGGAAATGATAAGAAAAAATACTGAAACAAAATCGGAATTAAACGACATTAACATTACCACGCGAAAGCACTCTCCCAAAATAGTTTGTCAAGTCATTGCACTTGTAAAAAAAACGACCTTAAACGACATAAACATGTTGAAAAGAACTAAAACAGACAGGACATCTTGCGCAACATGAGAAGCACCAAACAAACATAGATGGACAATGCAAACCAGCTGCAAATCAAAATCAACATCAAAAATTTGTGAGACAAGCGAACACTAGTAAATTTCGTTCAGAATCGCAGTGATGACCTTTTTTGATATGCGTAAGCTTTGAATGGAATAAGGCAGTTCATTTGGAATAAATAATGTTCAAGCAGGCCTTGAAACACAAACTGCAAAAAGAAAGTCAAGTTTGGGAATGAAACACAGCCCAATATAAAATCGAACGGATGAAATTTTCATTAGGTAGCCATGCAATATTATGGCAACCCTGACATTCTATCAACGTATTTTCAAAATTTCTGTGTAAAAAAACTCCAGTCTTGCAGTTATGCTTAAAAAATCACAATGCCAGTCAATTTTTTCAGTCAGACTCAAATTCTTCAAGACTCAAGCTCAAAATGCCGATAATTTCCATCCTAATTCAGCAGACTGCGATTATTGTCCGAAAGCTGCCTGTTTCTTAATGAAGTCAGCTTTTCGTTTCTTCTTCATTTCTTCCTCCTGGCGACGTTTTTCCTGTTCCTCGCGAATTTCAGCCTCGAACGTGGTACCGCGCGTCGCCTGCTCGATCTGAAGAATCAAAAGAACACACCATACAAATAATCAGAAGAGATAATAAAAAGGAAGAACTAAACTCACTTTCGACTCGAAGAAATTCTTTGCGCCCAACACGCCCTCCTTTGAAACATCAACGCACGAAAGACGCGCCAGATGCGACAAGCCAGAGTCGGTGAGCAGCTGGCCAGCAGCAGCTTTGCGGAATATCAGCAGGAACTGTAAATCGGTTGAAATATAAAACTCAGGAATATTCAAATCCTGATGAACAGTAAATCTTTTGGTTTGTGAAAGAAAATGAATGCAAAACAAACACAACCAGTTTTTAAATCAATTCTTTTTTGTATTTTGTAAAGACCCCTTCATGCAGTGCTTTTTGCGGTGAAGATTTCGCAATGCAATATTGTCCTGAATCTGCCATCAACTTCTCAGACCGACCACCCTATATGGTGAATACTATAGCGGGTCCAAAAAAACGTCATGTCTCGAGCGAGGGTATGCCGACTTGTGTACCAAAAATAAATCAACTGCCATTATCCCAACCTCTCGTAAACTGATCATATTGTCTTTGTCCTCGTCCACCTCTCTGATCATCGCCTTCAACGTCAAATGTGTCTGCGGTTCGCCCAAATGCTCCATCATTCGTTTCAGTTCATCAAAACAAATGAAGTTGTCGCCGTTCAGATCGAATCTGCAAGGTTTTATTTCATTGTAATTCTGAAAAAATACGTTCAATACATAATTTCGAACTCAACTGACAAATTAACTTTCTTAACGGTGCGTTAAAAGAGAAAAAAGATTGAAAACAAAACCAACTTGACAAACAGATCCTTCATAGACGCCAGCTGTTTTCGACTGAATTCGGGAAATTCGGCATAGATACTGCGACCGTGATAGTAGGGCGCGTCGACTGGCTTTCCTGTGGTTGTAAATTTGACTAACTTCCAGTGCCGAATTAAAATCAAAAGAAAACAACAAATCAATTCAATCCCCAAACCGTCATTGATATCGCGTCGTCTGGCGAGTCTGTTCGTCAATTCCTCACTGGCCACAGCCGCGTTGTGCCCGTCACTCGATGTGCTGCTGCGCATTGATGGGGAATGGGCACCATTCATGTCCAGCTGAATAGATGGACAATACAGGTTTATGGTTCTGGCTGACCTGGATTGTTTCTTATTTGATCCACTTCTTCTCTAATTTAGCTGCCGTCAGTGTTTGGTCACAAACAGTATGTGACCAAGCTGCGAAAAAAAAGTTCTCATCTGACGGACAAAAACTTAATCCAAGATCAACTGAGTGCGTGTGACTATGAGATGAGAACCAAAGCTCTCAATCAGAGATCGCAATCGGCCGGAGATGGCCAAAACTCGGCCCGCCCGAAATTTTTGGGTCAAAATTTTAACCGATTTTTGTCATAATATTTTTTCGAATTTTTCGGAGGCCAAAGCCGGCCCGAGCCCACTAAATGTTCGGCCCGGCCCGGCCCGGCTCGAATTTTTCGCTCAGATTTTAACCCCATTTTTGTCATGAGTTTTGCGATTTTTTGAACCTATTTTTTGGTTGAAAATTCATTGTTTTCCATGAAAAAGTCGTCAGACAGACAATACTGATCACTTACTTGCCGAATCCGCCAGAAATTTTAGTATCTTTTTTGACAAAAAATCCCCACTTTTTCAGTAAAATAAGTCACTTCAGAAACGGCCGGGCCGGAGATTTGGAGGGTGCCCGGCCCGGCCCGAGCCAAAAGCCCAAAATCGCGGCCCGGCCCGGCCCGATTGCCACCTCTGCTTCAGAAGCTTCGGGCCGGGGTGCCCGGGCTTGGCCCGGCTCGAACCAAAAGCCCAAAATCGCGACCTCTGCTCTCAATCGGTCCGCGGGCGTGATCCGCAAGCAGCGATTCTTGGCTTTTGGATCAGGCGGGCCGCTTGGAGATTTGCGAAGGGGAGGTCGGGAGTTTTATGAAATCACAAAATTTATGAAAAGACGTTTTTTTGGTCAACAGCCCCACCCAACCCCAAATATCTTTTCGAATTCGAACCAATTCTTTTCCCGAACAGAGGTGGCAATCTGGCCTGGGCCGCGATTTTGGGCTTTTGGCTCGGGACGGGCTGGGCCGGGCCGGAGATGTGGAGGGTCGGGCCGGGGCCCGAAGCTTCTGAAGTGACTTATTTTACTGAAAAAGTAGGGATTTTTTTGTCAAAAATGCTAAAATTTCTGACGGATTCGGCAAGCAAGTGATCAGCAGAGGTGGGAATCGGGCCGGGTTACCTCGGCCCGGCCCGGCCCGACGAGGTCCGGGGGTCAGCCCGGCCCGGCGCGACAGTTCGGGCCGGGAAGTCCGGCCCGGCCCGATTTTTTCGGCCCGACTTTTTCTGATGATATTTTGAAGCAACTTTTTGGTGCAAAAATTACTGTTTTTTGGTTTAGAAACAATGGTGTAGCAGGGGGGAGGGGTGGGGGTCGCCCCCCACTGTTTAGAAACACCTGATAATGATGGAAGTCGGTACTAATTTGCAGAAACGCGAGAAACTTTGGCAAATTTAGCCCAAAAAATCACGACTTTTTATTGAAATTCGATGATGTCGGGCCTTTTCGGGCCGGCCACCCCGGCCTGGCCCGGCCAGACATGCCGGAAAGTCGGCCCGCCCCCGGCCCGACCGTTCGGGCCGGAAACCTCGGCCCGGCCCGGCCCGAACGTTGGGCCGGGCAGGGAGGGGCCGGCCCAGTGTAGTTCCTGGTCCTGCGCGGCGGTTTACCTACCCCTTTTTTCCGTGCGGCGGTTAGTGTACCTCCCTCTCCCTGGGGGGGAAGGGGGGGAAGACCCAAATCCAGGAAAAGTCACTTTTTGAGGTAGAAAATTTGACCGATTTTTGGCCCTTTTTGGAAAAAATTCTCCATAAAAAGGGTATTTTGGCGACTTTTGACAACATCGACCTAAAAATCACCCATTTTAGGCCTAAAAATGTCCATTTTAGGCCTAAAACTGCCTACCGTATTCCCTAAAATAGAGCCCCCCAAAAATACAGCCCCCCCAACTTGGAATTCCCCCGCTTGGGGGTCGTAAAGTGAAGTTCCTGTATAAGACACCTTGTGTACAACGTTTGTGGTTGAGTATATGATGACGTAAAGCCTTTTATGGAAGATCTGCACCTAAAAACACTCAATAATGACCAGTAACACCCTGACAGAACTCCATTTTAGGGGTATTTTTGGAACATTTTTTTGAGATTTTGGGCAGCTAAAAAAGACAGCCCCCCCCCCAAAAATAGAGCCCCCCAAAAATACAGTACCCCCTAAAAGGAGTCAGTGAAAAAATACAGCCCCCCCGTTGTATTTTAGGTTTTACGGTATTTTGGGCAAAAATTGAGGCGGTTAGTGTACCTGGCGCGGCGGTTAGTGTACTAGTGTACCTTGGTCGCGGCGGTTAGTGTACCTTAGGGGTGACCCCTCTCCCCCCCCCACAGTGCTGTGGCTACTTTGGCGGGGCAAATAGGGTACATAGGTGGAAAAATCCGGGGCGGGTAGGGGGTGGTGTACCTGGAATCTTGGGAGGAATCCGGTTTGGGGGGGAGGGTGGGAGATTTTTCGGGGCGGGTTGGGTACAATACAAGTTTTTTCGCGTGCCTGTTTTTATGTACCAAAAAGTACATATATCGCGCGCAGCGCGAAATTTTTTGCACTTTTTAGGGTTTTCGGTCGAAATTTGGGCATTTTTGACCGAAAAATGGGCATTTTGGGGGTAAAAATCGGGGCGGGTAAGGTACCAGGGCGGGGCGGGTAGGGGGGTAGGGTACCAGAGCGGGGGCGGGTAGGGGGTAGCGTCCCCAGGCCGGGGCGGGTAGGATACCATGGGGGGCCAGTGTAGTTCCTGGTCCGGAGGGGGAACAGACGTACCCTCCACTGTTTTCGGAGGGGGAACAGACGTACATACCTGGGGGGGGGGGGGGAAGGGGGGGGGGGAAGTCCCAATTTGGGGGGGGACGGAAAAAAGTCATTTTTTGAGGTCGAAAAAATTGGACTATTTTTGCCTTCTTTTGCGAAAAATCCCCTATAAAAAGGGTATTTTGGCGTTTTTTTGGAGGTTTCACTTAAAGTTTACCTATTTTTGGCCTAAAAATGCCTATTTTAGGCCTAAATTTGCCCATTTTAGGAAAAAATTGGGGGAGCAGACGTACCCGGAGGGGGAACAGTGGGGCAGGCGTACCTCGGAGGGGGAACAGACGTACCCGAGGGGGGGGGGGGGTCCCCCCCCCCCCTCCCAGGAACTACACTGTTGGGGGGGGGCCCCACCCCCCCCCCCCCCAGCCACAGCACTGCCCCCCCCAGGAACTACACTGGGCCGGCCCGATTCCCACCCACCTCTGGTGATCAGTATTGTCTATCTGACGACTTTTTCATGGAAAACAAACAGTTTTCAACCAAAAAAATAGGTTAATAAAATCGCAAAAATTATGACAAAAATTGGGCTAAAATCTGAGGCAAAAATTAGGGCCGGGCCGGGCCGGCCAAACCCAGCCAGATTGAGACCTCTGTTCCTGAATAACCGCCAAAAAAACAAAACCAACTCTAGCACAATTTTCGTCTCCATTTTCATCAGCTGAAGAATTTTGTTTTGATTTTTTTTAACCTATTTTTTTGGTTGAAAACTGTTTGTTTTCCATGAAAAAGTCGTCAGATAGACAATACTGATCACCAGAGGTGGGTGGGAATCGGGCCGGCCCAGTGTAGTTCCTGGGGGGGGGGCAGTGCTGTGGCTGGGGGGGGGGGGGTGGGCCCCCCCCCAACAGTGTAGTTCCTGGGGGGGGGGGAGGGGGGACGCCCCCCCCCTGGGCTAGTATTTTCCCCCTCCCCGAGGTACGCCTGCCCCACTGTTCCCCCTTCCGGGTACATGTCCCCTCCCCAATTTTTTCCTAAAATGGGCAAATTTAGGCCTAAAATAGGCATTTTTAGGCCGAAAATAGGTAAACTTTAGGTGAAACCTCCAAAAAAACGCAAAAATACCCTTTTTATAGGGGATTTTTCAAAAGAAGGCAAAAATCGTCCAATTTTTCAACCTCAAAAAATGACTTTTTTCCGTCCCCCCCCAATTGGTACGACTTCCCCTAGCTCGGCTGGTACCCTAGGTACCCCCCCCCCCCATTTTGGGTAGGTACGTCGGTTGTCCCGGCCCCTCCTGGGTAGCTACACACTGACGACACTATTGGGGTGAAAAAAAGCTATTTTTGTCTGTAAAACAGCATTCCCCTGCCGGACACACAGTGCAACTACACTGCTGTGGCTGGGGGGGGGGGGGGGGGGGGGGGGGGTCCCCCAATCGGTATCCTACCCGCCCCGGCCTGGTACGCTACCCCCTACCCGCCCCGCTCTGGTACCCTTCCCCCTACCCCGCCCCGCCCTGGTACCCTACCCCGCCCCGATTTTTACCCCCAAAATGCCCATTTTTCGGTCAAAAATGCCCAAATTCAGACCGAAAACCCTAAAAAGTGCAAAAAATTTCGCGCTTGCGCGCGATATATGTACTTTTTAGTACATAAAAACAGGCACGCGAAAAAACTTGTGTTGTACCCTACCCCGCCCCGAAAAATCTTCCCCCCCTCCCCCAAACCGGATTTCCCCCAAGATCCCAGGTACACTTCCCCCTTTACCCCGCCCCGGATCTTTTCCACCTATGTACCCTACCCGCCCCGCAAAAGTAGCCACAGCGCTGTGGGGGGGAGAGGGGTCGCCTAAGGTACACTAACCGCCGCGACCGAGGTACACTGGTGCGCTAACCGCCGCGCCAGGTACACTAACCGCCTCGATTTTGCCCAAAATACCGTAAAACCTAAAATACAACGGGGGGGCTGTAGTTTTTCACTGACTCCTTTTAGGGGGTACTGTATTTTTGGGGGGCTCTATTTTTGGGGGGGGGGCTGTATTTTTTCGCTGCCGATAAAAAAATGTTCCAAAAATACCCCTAAAATGGAGTTCTGTCAGGGTGTTACTGGTCATTATTGAGTGTTTTAGGTGCAAGTCTCATAAAAGGCTTTACGTCATCATATACTCAACCACAAACGTTGTACACAAGGTGTCTTATACAGGAACTTCACTTTACGGTTCCCCCAAGCGGGGGAATTCCAAGTTGGGGGGGCTGTAATTTTGGGGGGCTCTATTTTTAGGGAATACGGTAGGCAGTTTTAGGCCTAAAATGGACATTTTTAGGCCTAAAATGGGTAATTTTTCAGTAGAATGTTTTGTAAAAAGTCGCCAAAATACCCTTTTTTATGGAGAAATTTTTCCAAAAAGGGCCAAAAATCGGTCAAATTTTCTACCTCAAAAAGTGACTTTTTCCTGGATTTGGGTCTTCCCCCTTCCCCCAGGGAGAGGGAGGTACACTAACCGCCGCACGGAAAAAAGGGGTAGGTAGGGGAACCGCCGCGCAGGACCAGGAACTACACTGGGCCGGCCCCTCCCTGCCCGGCCCAACGCTCCAGCCAGGCCGGGCCCGACCTTTGCGGCCCGAACGGTCGGGCCGGGGGCGGGCCGACTTTCCGGCATGTCTGGCCGGGCCAGGCCGGGGTGGCCGGCCCGAAAAGGCCCGACATCATCGAATTTCAATAAAAAGTCGTGATTTTTTTGGGCTAAATTTGCCAAAGTTTCTCGCGTTTCTGCAAATTAGTACCGACTTCCATCATTATCAGG
>JASAMV010006256.1:0-11784 GCA_030248065.1 Rhynchonema sp. JSB1_4
AGACGATCTGAGTGAAATCAATGGGTTTGCCAGGACAGAAATCGTACTTGTTGGCTGGGTTCCATATCAATACGGTACTATCGGGCAGTTCGCATGCTCCATTCTCGAACTCACACTGTAGTTGAGTGTTGAACCACATCATTTGAGAATGTTTCACGCTTTCCGATAAATTAGTGTGTGTGGCATAACAATTTTTTGTTTCGCCCCCGTCAAACATGTTCTGCGTGTATAATCCGTGTGTGCCATTTGTGAGTGGTCCTGCGGGTGACGTCTTATCAATAATCATTCTTCGGCAGTCTGCCGGGGTCACTTTGTATCTTTCTGTGCGCACGTAGTCCTTTCTCTTCAGGTGCAAGGGGTCAGTGTACTGGTCTGTATATGTTGTGACGCACTCACACAGTGTTGCTGGGGCCTTGGGATAGAGTGCCACGTGTTGATTGAGGTAGTTTGCGCGGGCGACCTGCCAATTGTCAACCAAATGCGGTCGAGGTAGGAAGACATCAAAGTGGGTATTTGCACAGGGCCGATCAATTGGCTTGGGTAGGTCGATTTCCGTTGCTATGCTTGTCATACACAGCAGGCCGGTGGGGGCACTAGCCGATACTGTGTTGACACAGCACATCACCATCACCGCAAACATAAGCGGTACTATGTTGCGTGTTGACCGAGCTGCGCGCGTGCTGTTATCGCTGTTGTTCTTCTCTGGCCTTTTCCTGGATGCTGCTGCCTGTGCGTTATCTTCGACCCCCGATTCAGAATCTGTTTGGTCAGAATGTTGCGCCATGGCTTGTCTGTGAACTGGGTCAACTGCGAGTGCATTTGAGCGGTAACGCGCCTGATTGCTCGGGTTACGGTACTCACGACTACCATTGTTGCGGGCTGGGTACTGACGCGATTGGCGCCCGCCTGAGCTGCTGGCGTGTGAATGATTGTTGTTGTTTGGTGCGTGTGCTTTGTTTTGTTCACGCCATCGGATCCTGCATTGAAACCGTTTGTGACCGATCTTATTGCAATGTCCGCAGATGGGTTTACCATCCGCGGTCCATGCAAATTCTTGTTGACGTCGTTTGTTTGCTTGAACGTGTGTGCGTTGCCGATTTTGTGGATATGCACGTGGTTGGTTGGTATTCAGTGATGCAATTCGGTTCACAATCGTGTCAATCATTTCTCCGTCGGACATGCGATGTTTATGTGCAACGTCTTTGCGGTGATTTTGCACGAGGGGATATTCTTGTGCGTCCAAGAAATACGTTCGCATGGTTTGATTGTTGTCCTCGGTCAACATGTGCGAAGCTTCAATGCTTCGTACGTCGACTCGGTTGTGTTTGCGGGACTCAGCAGCACTGACTGCATGAGTTCCTTTGATAGACCGCGAAAGAAATGTGTTTTGAGATCTTTGTCGCGCTGTTCGGTTGTTTTTGTGGGCCATGCCTTGCGTGCTAAGCTGACCATGTGACTGTAGTACTTTGACAGTGGTTCACCTGGTTGTTGTTTGCGTGAATGCAGCTGTAGTGCGTAATACAATGCAACATTCGGTGGGCAAAGCTGTTCAGTCAGATAAGTCACCAATAGTGTGTAGTCACGCTTGATGTCAACAGGGCATGATTGAAATTGTGAAACATTGACGGCATCCTGTGAGAGTTTGGCACCGAGAAGGTCCGCTCTCTGACGGGATGTCAACAACGCTGCATTTGTGACACGAGTGAATTCATCCAAATATCGCAACCAGTCATCATCAACATCATACTGTTTGACTAAACCGAGAAGTGATGCCACGGATCGCCGGGTATCAACTATCGGTTCGTCTTCAATTTCTTGTTCTTCCATGTATACAAATCAAGATAGGTATTTCTCAATTGCACACCAACTCGAGTTGTATCAGTCACACCACACGCGGAGAAGGTGGTCAGAAGGTATACGGTATCAACACGAAAGCTTGTGGTTTTTTACCCGGGTGTCAGAATGATATGCGAGAGTTAATGTGGACTGATGGTTCTGCGTTAGATGTTGTTCTCTTTACAAAAAAAATTTGGACTGTTCAGAAAATAGGCACTTAGCGGAAGTAGAGACGATTAGAAGTTGAGTGGGTCTGAGATAGGAATTAAGAGAAAACCGACCGTATCAAAATCAGGTGATCAATCTGTTTTGGCGGCGGTTCGGGTCAGCGACGGAGCTGGGCTGTGAAGATTGTGAAAAGTAGATTGGATGTGGAGATGACGGTGGACTGAATGAGCGAATGTCTTCAAGTGTTTCTGCTGCAGTCGACCAACTTGAGGTCCGAGCGTGTGTCGACTGTCAGTTCGTCGTCCGAAATGCCAGAGTTCGACGAGAACGGGAATCGAGAGGACGGATGATCAGGTGAAAGTGAGAAAGTCAAGAGCCGGCCGGCGGAATGAGAAGGCAGCGAGTTCAGAATGGTGTGGTCGCCAGTTGAAACGATGTACTTTTCGTGTACCAACGTCTTGCTCAATCAGGTCGCGCGTCGACAATAGTATGTTTTATTTGAATCAAGAATGGACCTTTGATATAATGGGTAAAAACCAATTAGTAACATGACAATGCATAATCAAAAGGACGCACAACCCAAAAGCCCAAAATACTCAAATACCAAAACTAGGGACACTGAAGAACTAACAATGCAATGCTTATTTGAGTGAGGCACTCAAATAAGCTTGTAACAGTCAAGAGGGCGGAGTTTGACTCATCAGCACATTATGTATGTAAGGTGCGCGTCAAGCGCCTAGTCTACATATATGGTATATCGTTACACTATGTTGGTTCATCTGCATACTTGGAGATACGAGCAAGAAACGAATTTTACACAAAATTCATTATTTTAGCAAATTTTCGCTTCCGTCATATTTATAGCCTACCCGCAGTTGTGATGGAAGTGTGGTATTTACTGTTAGATCCCAACGTTATTGTTGTTTATCGATCAAAATCCAAAATTCTAGCTCTGATGTATCCTTAGAAAAATCGTGATCATTGAGGTCCATGCGTTGGACTTGGAAGTACAACCGGGCTTGTAACCGGACCAGCGTCTACGGTGCCATCATTTGAACGACTTCTGCCCAGGATACGTTAGAACTAGAATGTTGGATTTTGATCGATAAGCAACAATAACGTTGGGGCTTCATCGGTCAGTAAATGCCACAATTCCATCACAACAGTAGATGGCTAAAAAGATAGCTAAAAATGTGACGGAAGCGAAAATTTGTTAATATGGTCGATTTTGTGTAAAATTAATTTCTTGCTCGTACCTCCAAGTATGCAGATGAACCAAAATAGTTTTGCACATAATTAACAACAACTATATTTGTGCTATCTGGCGTGCTATATATCACCTTGGTACATCGTTATTAAAATAGGAAATTATGACATAGAAGTGTGCTTGTGCTTTTTAGGTGGCCAGCTTGCACCTAAAAATTGGGGGGTTGCACCTAAGTTGCACCTGGTGAATTTTGAAAAAAAACCCTGGGACCCCCCTCCCCCCAGGGACTACACTGACTAGAACTAGAGCAGAGCATGACAACAGTATTAGATACCCACACAAAGTAAATGAACAGCGAAAGTAATTGATTCGTACGTGACCCCCAAATGTGGATATGGTGACATGAAAATTTTACTGTTTCGTTTTCTTCTCAATCGGTTCTCAATAATGAAACTAGTACAAAATGTGCTGCAAAATGTTGAACTTTCCCTGAAAAGTTTGCTTTTGCTAAAGGAAAAGGCATTCATTGCTTTACAACCTTATTGAACTTCTGAAAGCACCAGTGTAGTTCCTGGGGGGGGAGGGGGTCCCCCCCTAAGGTACACTAACCGCCGCGACCAAGGTACACTAGTACACTAACCGCCGCGCCAGGTACACTAACCGCCTCACTTTTTGCCTAAAATAGGCAATTTTAGGCCTAAAATGGGCATTTTTAGGCCTAAAATGGGTGATTTTTAGGTCGATGTTGTCAAAAGTCGCCAAAATACCCTTTTTATGGAGAATTGTTTCCAAAAAGGGCCAAAAATCGGTCAAATTTTCTACCTTAAAAAGCGACTTTTTCCTGAATTTGGGTCTTCCCCCATATTGGTGTTGAGTTTACGCAGGTATTGGGCCAAAATCAATACCTGATGCCAAACGCAAAAACCCAATACCAAACCAATACCAAACACAATACCAGGCACCAGACCCAATACCAAACCAATACCAAACACAATACCAGGCACCAAACGCAATACCAAACCAATACCAAACCCAATACCAAACCAATACTAAAACCAATACTCAATACCCAGAAGTAACTGCTGCAGCGCCAAAGCCTAATGTAGAAGAAGAAGAAGAGCTCGGTTCACAAACATCGATGCTCCCCAAAATTGAAGTCCCGCTCCTAAATTAATCGCAGCACAAAACTGAAACTTGCTTTTCGTATGTTTAGTGTTTTTCGGTAAGGCAAACCACGCTTGATGTGGGGCCTGGCTATGGATTTTTTAACCAAATTTAGTAGCTGTTTAGCTACTAAATTTTTTGAAAAGCTGGAAAATTTTTAAATTTAGTACCCTAAAAGCTACTAAATTTTGTATTTTGGCCAAAAAAGCTAGTAAATTGGCTTTTCAGCGGCAAATACTTGCGGGCCGGAAAAAACCGTTTTTTGTCCGAAAAAAACGAGAAAAAATGTTTTTTCCGAGGCTCGGAAAAATACGTTTTTATTTTTCCGGAAATAAAAACCGGTTTTTTTCCAAAAATTTTCGAGATATTTTCCAAGGTTGCGAGAGGATGTTGTCAAAACCAATGTAAATCGGTACAAAACAGTTCAAAATGAGCACTTTTTAATCTCCAAGTGCATTTTTAGCCTGTTTCAGGCCATTTCCCGACGAAATTTTCTCCAAAATTTTTGGACCATGGGTATCCTTAAGTACTGGAAAAATATTTGGAAAAAAACGGTTTTTTTTTCCAAAAATATTATTTGCGGAAAAATACGCAAGTATACTGTACAACAAGCTACTAAATTTTTTATTTTAGCAGCTTCTTGCTACTAGCCCATTTTGAAAAAAATAAACCCTGGGCCTGGCACGGGCAGACATCCAGATTGACAGTTAAAGGGTCTCCCCATATATATGCGACCAAAACCAATCTCAATGAAACTGCACGGTGACTGGGTTTGGTCCAAAACACTTACGGCCAAGAAAAATTTTTCCCATATGAGCTCCCTGTCTGAGCCCGAAGGGCTGAAACGTAGCTTATTTTGACCCTACCACCGCACCATCAAAATAAAATACCGATCTGTTTCGCATGTTCTTAATGTGCCGTTTGATCACAAATGTTTCATAAACGCCTTGGCTCTAATTTAAAATTATACTCACTTTTTTGGCACTATCACAGCTCTCGCTACTTTGCCAAAACCACGCTAATTTTAGAAAAAAATTTTCCGTTGTATTTTTGGGTCACATAGACAGCACACAGAGCTTTACTATAAAATAGGTAACAAAGCCCATTTATCATGCTATTCAAGCGATCAAAGACCAATTTCCCATCGCTGATAAGTTTCGACAAAAGTTCGCTCAACTGTTATGAGCCTCAACTTTTTGGCCATTTTCTGGGGACCGTAAGCACACTTCTATGCAGTGTAGTTCCTGGTCCGGAGGGGGAGATAGCGGACCCTCCGTTTTTTTCGGAGGGGGAGATAGTGTACCCCCGAGGGGGGAAGGGGGGGAAGGCCCAAATTCTGGAAAAAGTCACTTTTTGAGGTAGAAAATTTGACCTATTTTTGCCCCTTTTTGGAAAAAATTCTTCAGAAAAAGGGTATTTTGGCGACTTTTGAGAACATTGACCTGAAAGTCACTCATTTTTGGCCTAAAAATGCATATTTTAGGCCTAAAAATGCCTATTTTAGGCAAAAATTGGGGGAGATAGTGTACCCGGAGGGGGAGATAGGGGGATAGTGTACCACCTGAGGGGGAGATAGTGTACCCGAGGGGGGGGACCCCCCTCCCCCCCCGCCCAGGAACTACACTGCTTCTATGTCATAATTTCCTATTTTAGTAACTATGTACCAATGTGATATATGGCACGCCAGATAGTAAAAATATAATTGTTGTGAAGGGCGGCCTTAGGTTAAATCCGGAAACCGGAATCCGGAAATATTTCCGGAAAACGCATTATTTTTGCCTGTCAGTTTTTGCGTTTTCCGGAAATATTTCCGGAGTCTGGAAATGTTTTGTATTTTTGCATGCAAATTATTTCTGGTTTCCGGATTCCGGATTTAACCTAAGTTCGCCCGAATTATGTGCAAAACTATGTTGGTTCATCTGCATACTTGGAGATACGAGCAAGAAACGAATTTTACACAAAATTCATTATTTTAGCAAATTTTCGCTTCCGTCATATTTATAGCCTACCCGCAGTTGTGATGGAAGTGTGGTATTTACTGTTAGATCCCAACGTTATTGTTGTTTATCGATCAAAATCCAAAATTCTAGCTCTGATGTATCCTTAGAAAAATCGTGATCATTGAGGTCCATGCGTTGGACTTGGAAGTACAACCGGGCTTGTAACCGGACCAGCGTCTACGGTGCCATCATTTGAACGACTTCTGCCCAGGATACGTTAGAACTAGAATGTTGGATTTTGATCGATAAGCAACAATAACGTTGGGGCTTCATCGGTCAGTAAATGCCACAATTCCATCACAACAGTAGATGGCTAAAAAGATAGCTAAAAATGTGACGGAAGCGAAAATTTGTTAATATGGTCGATTTTGTGTAAAATTAATTTCTTGCTCGTACCTCCAAGTATGCAGATGAACCAAAATAGTTTTGCACATAATTAACAACAACTATATTTGTGCTATCTGGCGTGCTATATATCACCTTGGTACATCGTTATTAAAATAGGAAATTATGACATAGAAGTGTGCTTGGGGTCCCCAGAAAAGGGCCAAAAAGTTGAGGCTCACAACAGTTGAGCGAACTTCTGTCGAAACTTATCAGCGATGGGAAATTGGTCTTTGATCGCTTGAATAGCGTGCTAAATGGGCTTTGTTACCTACTTTATAGCAAAGCTCTGTGTGCTGTCTATGTGGCCCAAAAATACATTGGAAATTTTTTCTTCTAAAATTAGCGTGGTTTTGGCAAAGTAGCACGAGCTGTGGTAGTGCCAAAAAAGTGAGTATAATTTTAAATTAGAGCCAAGGCGTTTATGAAACATTTGTGATCAAACGGCACATTAAAGGGGGCCTTTCGCATTTCAAACCGCCTTCAAACTTTGCACGCATTTGAATATTGTTCAGGGCGTTATTAAACCCTGACGGACCAAGAACCCAATCTGCAGCATGCGACCAGGAGATGCACTTTAAGAAGAACATCCGGGAACAAAGTGTGCCGCGGACCAGCCCAATTAATACCTGCGCATTCAGGCAAACTGCTTGATCAAAAAGGTGTCAAGGCGAATGAATGTTTCGCATGAAACGTGCAACACCGCTAACTATGGAATTTCGCTTTTCTTTATATTTCGAATTTCAACGAATTGTTCCAGCGCGACAAGCAGACCTTGAAACATTTAACAGCCACGCATGAACAATTCGTTGCAATTCGAAATAAAAAGAAAAGCGAAATTCTATAGTGAGGCAGGGGCAGGTATCGTGCGAAACATTCTACGCCTTGACCGCCCTTGTCATCAGGCGAGTTGCCTGAATGCGCAGGTAGAAATTGGGCTGGTCCACATTTGATTTTGTTCGCGGATGTTCCTCCTGAAGGGCATCTCCTGGCCGCGTGCTGAACGTTAGACCTTCGGTGTGTTTGACTTTTATGACGCATTGACCGCTGTCTAAACACATGCAAAGTTTAAAGGGGGTTTGAAATGCGAAAGGCCCCCTTTAAGAACATGCGAAACAGATCGGTATTTTATTTTCATGGTGCGGTGGTAGGGTCAAAATTTTTTACGTTTGAGCCCTTCGGGCTCAGACAGGGAGCTGATATGGGAAAAAATTTTCTCGGCCGTGAGTGTTTTGGACCAAACCCAGTCACCGTGCCAAGTTTCATTGAGATTGGTTTTGGTCGAATATATATGGCGGAGACCCTTTAACGACGAAGGCGAACAAAGGGTGAGAAGGTGGACGGAATAACGGACAGACAACATGCAATCAGAATTCAGAAACTAAATGTACGCAGGCCGACGCGAACGTGGAGAGCAAATCTGGCTGGACACTGACGCACGAGGCGACGGCGACCGGCGATCCGGAAATGTTCAAACTCGTGCTCCATCATCGCAACTACCAGCGCACAGTGCGTACTGAGAGCGCATTGCGCAGACTGTTGGAACAATTGTAGGTCAGACTTGTGAAACGTAGATGTCTTTTTTCGGATTTTGGAGAGTATTTGAGGGCGAGGCTTTGATACCTTGTATTTGGTGAGTTTTTTTTTGAAAAAACAAGTTAGGGCTGTCATTCTTTATCTTTTTAAATGTACCTGCATACAACTGCATGAAAGTTTTCAGGAAAGTCCTGATTTCTACGCCGAGATTCAATGGAAATTTAGCAGCTGGGTGCCGTTTGTGAGTCAGATGTGCCCGTCGGATACGTATAAAGTGAGTGTGGTATGACACAGAAAGATCCTTATGAACTGAACATGTAAAAGTCCGTAGAAACAATATCGGTCTCGATTTGGCCAGATTTTTGACAAAACGGTCAAGGTCGATCATGGGGTAAGTTTAGAAGCTGCTAGTTAATGGTTAACAACATTTACGTTTATCGAACGTTTGATACTCTAAGAATTCCCTTTTGCGCTGGTAAAATAATCTGGACAGCATTTGGGGCCCTGGATTAACGGCGTTGGTTCTTGGTTGACCAAACTGCTTTTTGTCGTGTCACACACACCCAGGTGTACAAACGCGGTGCGTCGGTTCGTATCGACACGACTTTGGCCGGTTTTTCGGCGGATGCTTTTGAAGCGAACACAGGCTCGAATGCTGCTCGTGCGAGTGACTATTGGGTGCGCGATAACGTTCACCATGTTCAGTCGGCCATTGACAAAACTTGTTTTGGTGAAAAGTTGTTCTGGACAGTTGGCCTACATGTCGACCGCCCAATTGACCATTCTCGTCCACCAGTAGCATCTCCGTTCTAGCATCTCCGTTCACCATGCTCAGTCGACCATTGACAAAACTTGTTTTGGTGAAAAGTTGTTCTGGACAGTTGGCCTACATGTCGACCGCCCAGTTGACCATTCTCGTCCACCAGTAGCATCTCCGTTCTAGCATCTCCGTTCACCATGCTCAGTCGACCATTGACAACACTTGTTTTGGTGAAAAGTTGTTCTGGACAGTTGGCCTACATGTCGACCGCCCAATTGACCATTCTCGTCCACCAGTAGCATCTCCGTTCTAGCATCTCCGTTCACCATGCTCAGTCGACCATTGACAAAACTTGTTTGTCGACCGCCCAGTTGACCATTCTCGTCCACCAGTAGCATCTCCGTTCTAGCATCTCCGTTCACCATGCTCAGTCGACCATTGACAAAACTTGTTTTGGTGAAAAGTTGTTCTGGACAGTTGGCCTACATGTCGACCGCCCAGTTGACCATTCTCGTCCACCAGTAGCATCTCCGTTCTAGCATCTCTGTTCACCATGCTCAGTCGACCATTGACAAAACTTGTTTTGGTGAAAGGTTGTTCTGGACAGTTGGCCTACATGTCGACCGCCCAGTTGACCATTCTCGTCCACCAGTAGCATCTCCGTTCTAGCATCTCCGTTCACCATGCTCAGTCGACCATTGACAAAACTTGTTTTGGTGAAAAGTTGTTCTGGACAGTTGGCCTACATGTGACAGTTGGCCTACATGTCGACCGCCCAGTTGACCATTCTCGTCCACCAGTAGCATCTCCGTTCTAGCATCTCCGTTCACCATGCTCAGTCGACCATTGACAAAACTTGTTTTGGTGAAAAGTTGTTCTGGACAGTTGGCCTACATGTCGACCGCCCAGTTGACCATTTTCGTCCACCAGTAGCATCTCCGTTCTAGCATCTCCGTTCACCATGCTCAGTCGACCATTGACAAAACTTGTTTTGGTGAAAAGTTGTTCTGGACAGTTGGCCTACATGTCGACCGCCCAGTTGACCATTCTCGTCCACCAGTAGCATCTCCGTTCTAGCATCTCCGTTCACCATGCTCAGTCGACCATTGACAAAACTTGTTTTGGTGAAAAGTTGTTCTGGACAGTTGGCCTACATGTCGACCGCCCAGTTGACCATTCTCGTCCACCAGTAGCATCTCCGTTCTAGCATCTCCGTTCACCATGCTCAGTCGACCATTGAGAAAACTTGTTTTGGTGAAAAGTTGTTCTGGACAGTTGGCCTACATGTCGACCGCCCAATTGACCATTCTCGTCCACCAGTAGCATCTCCGTTCTAGCATCTCCGTTCACCATGCTCAGTCGACCATTGAGAATACTTCACCAGTAGGATCTCCATTCACCATGCTCTAGCATCTCCGTTCACCATGCCCAGTTAACCATTCTCGCCCACCAGTAGGATCTCCGTTCTAGTATCTCCGTTCACCATGCTCAGTCGACCATTGGCCCGGCCCGGTCCGAGGTTTTTTTAGCTTTTTTGCCGCTGAAAAGACAATTTACTAGCTTTTTTGGCCAGCATGCAAAATTTAGTAGCTTTTAGGCTACTAAATTGAAAATTTACTAGCTTTTCAAAAATTTAGTAGCTAAAAAGCTACTAAATTTGGTTAAAAAAATTCATGCGTGACTGTAATGGCTGTTTTGCTCCATTGAGACATGAGCGTCGACCCGCTAACGATCTTAGTGTCGCAAATCGAGACATCCGTTGCCAGTTTCGTGCGTTGTTCATCAACTAAGAATCAAGGGTCGGCCTTAAATGTTGGTCATGTCAGGTTGCATTTCATTTACAGTATACATTCGTGTGTTCATATTTTTATGATCTAAATGTTGCGCTTTATTCCCACTTGAGTTATGATTAACACATGATAATTTATGTTTATCAGCCCAAAACGAGCACATTTCAGCCCATTGTGCAACTGATATCCCAAGCGGGTCGCGAGGGCGAGTACCATTTGTTGCGTTGTCTGTTGCCGCACATCAGTGAGTCGTGCACATCTTCAAGTGCTCAGGTGAGAGCAGACATGCAAATTTAACAGTCAAGATTGTTTACCACTGCGATTTGTGGCGGGCGGATAAGGGGTGGGGTCGAAAACCCCGAAAAAAAACCCGAAAAAAAACGCCGAAAAAAAAACCCCGAAAAATAAAAACCCCGAAAATAAAACCCCGAAAACGAAAAACCCCGAAAAAAAACCCCGAAAAATATAAAATGTGTGGAAAACAATTCTTTTGGTTAGAGAAGGGTATTCATGTCGTTCGTGCACCAAAAAATGGGCACTGGTACAGTTCGGGCACAAGTTAGGTAATTCTCCTTTGTTCATGTCTTCCTGGCTGGCAGCCTAAGCCTAAGCCTAACCCTGAAGGAAAGCCAGAGCAGTTAGGTTTTTGTGGAAGTTCTCTTCAAATGGACAGGTCTTCCTGGCTGGTAGCCTAAGCCTAACCCTGAAAGAAAGCCTGTGCAGCTGTACATTTGTGGATGTTTCCTTCATATGGACATGTCTTCCTGGCTGGTAGCCTAGGCCTAAGCCTATGAACAAGCCTAAGCCCAAGTCTAGGTTCAAGTCTGATCCGAAGCCAATTTATCAAGTGTAGGGGTGATGTTTCACTCGTGGGTCACGAGCGACATGAATACCCACCTCTAACAAGATTTTTTTTCATCCCTGACATTTTTTATTTTT
>JASAMV010006257.1:0-11345 GCA_030248065.1 Rhynchonema sp. JSB1_4
TGCGTGACTGCCTTATAGCATTAAGCATTATAGCCTTAAAACACATTAGCCCATTAATTAGTTGTCAACAAACACCACAGGCGAATGGACAAGGTCCCTCTGTATACCTCTATAAGATATAAGTAATTTATTTGATAAAGTTTCTCGCCTATCTGGAGAGCAGTTCATTCTCAGTTTCTCGGTACCTGCTACAGTAGCTAAACCCACCACAGGTCTCATAATGTCCGGCACATTGAAACTCACTGTAGTTATGATAATCTTGGGCGAGGTGCTGGTCAGTACCCCAACGACGCAAGCCTGGGTGCTCAACATACCCTACAACGACAATAATGACCAAACGCCCGAGCGTTTCTTGTTGATGATGCCACCACAGCATGAAGAGCTGGCGAACCATCGTGGCACTCGAAGCTTCAAAGGTCGACAGCGTCAATACAATCCTAGAAGATTACAGATGATGTTAAAAGGACGATACTGATGGACACTTTTGTCGTTAATAAAGGATTTTGTGTTTTCGTGCTGGTTCTCGGTGCACCCGGTCATCGTTTCGGTGATGCTACGCTTTTTCTCGGAGCAACACTGTATAGCTGACGATTGCCTAGTGCACTGAACGTGTATGCATTGAACGGTAGCGGATGAAAGAAACAATGTTACTTCTTCAAGTTCCTGGATCTCTATATGTAAGTTGGTAAAACATTCATCATCAGGATGTTTCACGATCTTTGCAGAAAGGTTAAATGCGAAACTCGGTCTGTGACTATATCCAAGGCGCAGCATTTTGAGAGCAGCTGTCACAAGGCGTGCTTGTCTTCTGCTGTGACGTCATAATGGATATCACCACGAGATAAAATCATATCCACTGGTTTTGAGTGTTCGTGGGTTTGAAAATTTTGTACGCTGAAGAAATACTGTAGAACAAGCCGAACACATACTGTATGTACACAAGAAAAGCAGTCATACCACAACATTATTCGGGCCGGCAGGGTATCTTTGGTACAAATGATATGGTACAAATAATCTTTGGCATCACCACTCTTTTGAAAATATTGGGTGAGACAACTGCAAAATCATGCACCAAACGCTGGCTGCAATCAGTCTAAACTTAAAATAGTACTCGAACTGGATTGTTTGTCGGAATCGGGTTCCGGAATATTAATCGGAATCGGGATTTCCTAAAGGGATCGAAATTTTCGGGATCAATTCAAATTCAAAAGCGGGTTCGAGAATATAGTTTTTGGCCCAACACGAATCACATCACCGAAGATATTTCATTTTTGTACCCACAGCCGGGCCACAAAAACACCCGCAGCAAAAATAACGCGAAATTGTACTAAATTCGACAATTTTCGTTCACATTTCTGTTGTCATGCCCACTTACTTTTGTATCATATAAAAGTGATACAACTCCACTTTTAGCAGCTCTACAATCCTGATAAGAATGCCGGATCCGAAAAAATAAGCCGGATCGGGATTTAAGAATCTTATCGGGATTGAAACTTTCCTGAGCTTAACGGATTGGGATCTGAATTCCGTTCGAGCACTGTGTATCTATACGAAAGCAATCATAGGTATATTTAGTATATCTAATCAATGTGCTTTCAATTTATTTATTCGATTCGTTTTCTTTTAGTATTCTGTATTCTCTTTCTTTTCATCTTCATTTTCGTCGTCTTCCTCCTCCAACGATTCTTTATCCTCTGCTATTTCATTTTCATTTTCTTCGTTTTCCTCTCCCGACGATTTTTGACCCTCTTTCTTTTCATCTCCATTTTCTTCGTCTTCCTCCTCCGACGGTCCCAACAAAATTCGCACCTGGTTCGCAGCCACATTCGCATGATCCTTCTGGAACTGTTTGAGAACGTCCTCTTCTTTCTTCGATGGGTCAATCAACATGTTGGCCTGGTTGGCATAATTTGTCGCAAAGTCCCGGTGCAGTTGTTTGTGCGCCTTCAGCGCCTTCTTTTTGCCGACACCGAACAAGGTGTAGAATCGCTGAAACAAACACGCAGAAATTTAGCTCCAGAAAACCCGAAACAACAGTAACTCATTTCTCACTTTGGTTCTGTCGCCGTCGTTTGCGTGATGACCCGGAATGTGGTTACGTTTCGTCAGTGACACGCTCTGAAATATTCCAAAGGTTGGCAGCGTCGAACTGTCTCCATCAATTCGGTGTGTGAATGGCAATTTCAAATTTAGCTACCTAAAAATTCAGTAGTCTAAAAACCATGCCTTGAAATGTCACGATATCAAATTCTCAACTAACATCGTCTTGCGCGACAACGACCACGGACGCAAACAGCAGCGTCAACAGCACGGTTACGGTGCTCATGATGATTGGAGTGACAGACGCTCGATGATCAAGATCAAGAGTGACACGTCGTATAAAAAATAGTTTGATTTGGCGCTGAGATTATGGGCGAGTGAGATATTTTATACATACTGTAGGTGCATCACTGACTCTGACTGGCAATAATTTACGGGCTGGCTATTTTGGTTTTGTGGTTTGTGACCGGGATTGAACAAAAAAACCGGAATAATGAGCCGTCACACCGAATCAGTTTCTCGAACCTGTTTTGCCGTGTAAACAAATGCAATGCAAAAAGAACTTTTGCACAATAAAGTTACACACATCCCAGCCCAACCAGTCGGACTTCAAAAATTGTTTCATCAGAATTTCGTTTCAGTGTTTGCATATCACCGCGACCGTTGCAATTGAATATGGCTGCAGTGGTCGTCAAAGGCGATACAAAAACTGACTCAAATTTCTGTTCAGCGCACCCAACAAACTTCCGGATTCCAATTTTTAGCAAAATCGATTGGATGAACCTGGATCCTTTTTTTGCGAAAGTTCAATTTAGAAACAGATGTTACCTTCGACCCCTTGCATTTCATCCCCGGTTGGTGGTACACCGATCTAATGCAGCTATTGGTATGTGTTTATTGTCGTAGAAGCATTCAATAGCAAATCATTTTGCCACTAACATGAAGAGAAACAAGGATCGTACATGTCAAGTGGCCATTTTTAGCGCAAGGTATCATGTGCCACGTAAAAACCTATCAGGAATAAAAAACACTTAGTGTCCTCAATTTACTTTAGTCAAAATCTCCTAATTCTTCATCTTCGGTTTCATCTGATTCCTCCAACATGTCTTCGTCTTGATCGTCGTCCCCTTCTTCGTCGTCCAATTCTTGATCGTCTCCCCCTCCTTCGTCGCTCAATTCTTGTTCACCTTCTTGTGCGCCTTCGTCTCCATTGCCTTGCTCGCCTTCGTCATTATCTTCTGGCTTATCCTCTTTCTTTTCCTCTTTCTTCTTTTCTTTCTCTTTTTTCTTCTTATCCTTCTTCTTTTTGTCCTTTTTCTTCTTTTTCTTTTTCTTCGTCTTTTTCTTTTTCTTGCTCTTTTTCTTATTTTTCCTCTTGCTGCCCCTTTTCTTGCCTTTCTTCTTTTTCTGTTTCTTCCTCCTTTTCCCTTTCTTCTTCTTTGCTTTCCTTCTTGGTTTCACTTTCGTGCCCTTCCTCTTTGATTTCTTCATCTTCCTCGACTTCGTTCTCTTCATCTTCCCTCCTCCTCGCCTTCTTCCTGTTTTCCTCGGCTTCGCTCTCTTCATCTTCCCTCCACCTCGGCTCCTTCCTGTTTTCCTCGGCTTCGCTCTCTTCATCATCCCTCCTCCTCGTCTCATTCCTTTGCGCTGAAACAACCAGCATGTCACAACTCCCCGGGTGTCCTAATGAGCACTGTGTTCCAAATGCAAGAAACGAGATGCTTCAGTGATGATATACATGCATACTTGCACTTGAGTACTTCAACTTGAGTTCCAAATTTATCATCAAACTTTACCTTGACTCTATCAAGATCCTCGTCCAAACCGGGAGAATAGTTGTGTTTCGTCAATTCACTGGTCTTGGAATAAGAAATTTGGGTGTTTGACATGAGCACTACGAAAGAGCAGTTGTGAGGCAAACGTGCAGAAGAAGTTGTAGCACCTTGCTTCTATGAAGATCATCCATTTTCATATCGTAGTTTCGCTTGGTCAGCTCATCGGCCTGGAAAGCAAAACAACATGCCCAAACTTCAAGATAGTGAAATACTGGATAATCTCTTACGTCATTGAAGTTCCCATCAGTCTGGCGCTTCTCCAAATCAAACTGAATAAAATTGAAGAAAGTATATTTCTGTAATTCAGCGCTACAAACCCTTCCAAACAATGAACAGAACTACAGTAACACTGACATGTTGTAAATCATCTTGGCTAAGCACAAGGCAAACAACAGTGGCCAATAGCAGCAACACCTGGGCTACGGTGTTCATTTGGATTTGAAGATGATCTTGATGATGATGTTTTGTATGATGATGATCGTTGCGATGAATTGTAGATGCAAAGGAATAATCGTTGGCTTTCAAGTGCAAAAACAAGAATGAAGAAACAAAAGCCCGAGTGGCCTCAAGTATTGAGCAGAGAACAAGCCACATTTAACGCAGTTGAGTACAAAGACCAAAAATTGTTTGGAATGCTCGTATTACTGTTGGTGCAGCATCAAAGCTGTCGCTATTCTTCGTGCAAAATTTCCACGTGAATCAGTAAAAAACCACATGTCAACAAAACGATATCACACACAACATGTAAAATGAATCTTAATGACGAAGCTCCTTTCACCGATCAGGTTCTTCCTCATCTCCTTCGAAGTTGCTTCCTTGGTTGAAGTCCTCGCGGTTCTCACAGATATTTTTCATCTGAAAATAATCTAGCAGAGCACCCACGTTGCTGCGGGTCTGAAACATTCCACTGCCACTGCATTCTTTGTGTGTGATTGCGCAACGCAAAGTCATTGCCACGTCACTTTCCCGCTTCACGATTCAGGAAAAAATATGACCAATTCTTACAAATTCATTGTGCTACCAATACAAACGGAGTCAATGAAACTACGAAACTGTGTCCTACATCTTCGAAGTCCACGGCTGTATGTCGCTTCTCCGAATCGGATTGCTGTGCCTAACCTGAGATCGTATAGTCTTTCCTTATTATATTGGTCCAAACACCCACCCAACGTGCGATCCAGCTGCTCCTAACTATAATTGCTCCCAGCTACAGTCGAAATTGTGCGATTCACCTTGAAAATGCAAAGAAAGAGAAATCAGCCGTCACACGCCACGAAACAATGTTTCAGGCTTCTGGTGACATTGCCGGCGTGCATGTCACATGTGATTTCTCTTTCTTTGCATTTTCAAGGGAAGTCTTGGAATCTCGACCTCAGCTAGGAGTTGGCTTACAACGTTGACACGGCTTCCTTTGACTCCCATAATAAGGAAATACTATAACGTCTGTGTGACACCGTCTCAACATGAATTTTACATTGTAAGCACTCGAGTCAGATCTGAATGAAACAACCGTCCAAATCCACGTCGTCCTGATTGAGCCCCACATAAACGAAGGTGGTCAACAGCACAAACATCACGGTTATATCCGATAACGATGGTCTTGAAGATTATCGCATGGCAATCCTGATGTTCAACTGGAAGTCCAAGTGTGAACGTCGGCTTTACAAGTGAAAATAATAAACGCGTGAGAACGTCAGTTCACAGGAACCGAAATACACGCTGCTTGTGCCTCTGCACGAGAAGAAAAAAGTGACAGAATCCGAATTAATTTACTTTATTCGTAGAATTGTTCCTCAAACAAACAGTGGGTGAGATGAACAATTAATTTACAATAATTCACGGTCTGGCTATTTTGGTTTTGCGGTTTATATGGCCTGGATTGCGGATGAAAATGAACGGGAATAATTTGTTGCGTTGTATCGAGGGCCAACAAAGTAAATACCAACAAAATCAAAAATCATGAGCCATCACACCGAATCAATGTCGCGAGGCTTGCCTTCCTGAGACAAGCGCAGTTCACGGGAAAAAGCATGCCGTTATGTTAAGGTAGAAACATAAAAAACCTCATGTAAAAAGCTCCTTCTGCAATAGAACTTAAAAAGTCGGACACCAAAAATTCCGAGCGCTAAACCAAAATTTCGGGTTAATTCTTGCATATCACTGCTAAACGGGACCGTTATCGACCTTTCAACAGTTGAATACAGATGTAACCGTCTCGTAGACGTTATACAGAAGCTAACCAGTTCTGATCCAGTGCCGCAACAGTCCCCGGGTTCCAATCGGTAGCAAAATCAATTGGATGATCCCAATTGACGATCAACCTAGAAGGGTCACGTGACCAACAGGGCACCAAATTCGGATTACCAGATCCACATGTAACTACCTGCATCCAATTGTTGACAAAATTCAATTGCCGACAGATTTTACTTCGGTCTCCCTAGATGGTATTTCATCACCGGTTTTTGGTGCACAGCGCTGATACCGCAACTCCTATGTGTTTATTTGCACAGAAACACTTTTAATAAAAGCAAATCACTTTGACACTAACATCAAGAGAAACGAAGTGGTATGATAAATGTCAAGTAGTCATTATCATAAGCATCATGTAAAAAACCAATCAGGTATAAAAAACACTTCGTGTTAAACTTATGTCGTGACCTGCGTGCTTTCAACCTTCTTATTTAAATACTTCGCCCAGCATTTTGTCAAATTTGTTCCATTCTTTATCGTCTTGCGCGTCCTCTTCCTCATCTTCTTTATCTTCTTCTTTGTCTGATTCATCTAAGTTATTCCATTCTTCATCTTCGGTTTCATCTGATTCATCCGACATGTCCAGCTCTTGATCGTCGTCTCCTTCTTCGTTGTCCACCTCTTGATCGCCTTCCCCTCCTTCGTCGCCCAATTCTTGTTCTCCTTCTTGTGCTCCTTCGTCTCCATTCTGTTCTTCGCCTTCGTGATCATCTTGCGGTTTTTCCCCTTCCTCTTTCTTTTCCTTCTCCTTCTTTTCTTTCTCTTTTTTCTTCTTACCGTTCTTCTCTTTTCCCTTTTTCTTTTCATTCTTCTTTTTCTTCGCCTTTTTCTTGTCCTTGCTCTTTTTCTTATTTTTCCCCTTTTTGCTCTGTTTCTTGCCTTCCAAACAATTTTTGGTCTTTGTGCTCAACTGCGTTAAATGTGGCTAGTTCTCTGCTCAATACTTGAGATGCCACTCGGGTTTTTGTTTCTTCATTCTTGTTTTTGCACTTGAAAGCCAACATTTATTCCTTTGCATCTACAATTCAACGCCACGATTTCATCAAGATCATCGTCAAATCCAAATGAATACCGTAACCCAGGTGTTGCTGCTATTGGCCACTGTTGTTTGCCTTGTGCTTGGCCAAGATGATTTACAACATGCCAGTGTTAGTTCTGTTCATTGTTTGGAAGGGTTTATAGCTCTGAATTAGAGAAGCATAGTTACTTCAATTTTCTTCAGT
The DNA here is from genome assembly GCA_030248065.1 of Rhynchonema sp. JSB1_4. Taxonomy (NCBI): domain Eukaryota; kingdom Metazoa; phylum Nematoda; class Chromadorea; order Monhysterida; family Xyalidae; genus Rhynchonema; species Rhynchonema sp. JSB1_4. The sequence goes on from JASAMV010006257.1 coordinate 7,349, forward strand.
TTGATCTGGAGAAACGCCAGACTGATGGGGATTTCAATGACGTAAGAGATTATCCAGTATTTCACTATCTTGAAGTTTGGGCATGTTGTTTTGCTTTCCAGGCCGATGAGCTGACCAAGCGAAGCAACGGTATGGAAATGGATGCTCTTTCTAGAAACAAGGTGCTACAATTTCTTCTGACTAGTGACACCGAACAAAAACAGTGCTCTTTTGTAATGCTCATGTTAAACTCCCAAATTTCTTATTCCAAGACCAATGAATTGACGAAACAAAACCATTCTCCCGGTTTGGACGAGGATCTTGATAGAGTGAAGGTAAAGTTTGATGATAAAATTGGAACTCAAGTTGAAGTACTCAAGTGCAAGTATGTATAGTCCCGCCACGAACTCATGAGACGACTTATTTTGAAGTTGACTTGAACGGATCCAATAATGTTCCGGTTCCACGTATTTCGGAAATGAAAGAAAGAGAAATGCATGTATTTTTTAAAAACACGCTCTCCGCCTCGGTGCGTAAATTCCCTTTTGACTCCCAAAACATTTGTGTGTTGAACGATGTTGCTGTTCGCGTAAGCACGCAACAAATTGAGGTCAGCCAGCTGGAACTTGTCATCATGTCTCTCGGCCCAATCTCTTTTGTTTGCGAAAACCCGTGCAACCGGCGCATTTTTGAATCTGGCCAAGCAGGCATTGAAAAGATTCGTCTCATGAGCACGTGGTTGGACTATATGCATGTCACCGAAGCATCTCGTTTCTTGCATTTGGAACACAGTGAGCTTTAGGACACCCCAGGCAATTGTGACATACTCGTTGTTTCAGCGTAAAGGAAGAAGGGCAGGAGGAGGAATGATGAAGCGAACGATGCCAAGGAAAACAGGAGGGAGACGAGGAGGTGGACAGATGAAGAGAACGAAGCCGAGGAATACAGTAAAGAGCCGAGGAGGAGGGAAGATGAAAAAAGCAAGGCCGAGAAAAACAGGCGGGAGACGAGGTGGAGGGAAGATGAAGAGAACGAAACCGAAGAAAACAGGAAGGAGACGAGGAGGAGGGAAGATGAAGGGGACGAAGCAGAGTAAGATGAAGAAACAAAAGAAGAAAACCACGAAGGTAAAACCAAGAAGAAAATCAAGGAGGAACACAGCGAAGAAAGGGAAGCAGGTGAAGAAGAAGAAGCGAGAGAAAATGAAAAAGAAGAAAGGCAAGAAACAGAGCAAAAAGGGGAAAAATAAGAAAAAGAGCAAGGACAAGAAAAAGGCGAAGAAAAAGAAGAATGAAAAGAAAAAGGGAAAAGAGAAGAAGGGTAAGAAGAAAAAAGAGAAAGAAAAGAAGGAGAAGGAAAAGAAAGAGGAAGAGGAAAAACCGCAAGATGATCACGAAGGCGAAGAACAGAATGGAGACGAAGGAGCACAAGAAGGAGAACAAGAATTGGGCGACGAAGGAGGGGAAGTCGATCAAGAGCTGGACATGTCGGATGAATCAGATGAAACCGAAGATGAAGAATGGAATAACTTAGATGAATCAGACGAAGAAGAAGATAAAGAAGATGAGGAAGAGGACGCCCAAGACGATAAAGAATGGAACAAATTTGACAAAATGCTGGGCGAAGTATTTAAATAAGAAGGTTGAAAGCACGCAGGTCACGACATTAGTTTAACACGAAGTGTTTTTTATACCTGATTGGTTTTTTACATGATGCTTATGATAATGACTACTTGACATTTATCATACCACTTCGTTTCTCTTGATGTTAGTGTCAAAGTGATTTGCTATTATTAAAAGTGTTTCTGTGAAAATAAACACATAGGAATTGCTGTATCAGCGCTGTGCACCAAAAATCGGTGATGAAATACCATGTAGGGAGACCGAAGTAAAATCTGTCGGCAATTGAATTTTGTCAACAATTGGATGCAGGTAGTTATTTGGGAATCTAGTAATCCGAATTTGGTGTCCTGTTGGTCACGTGACCCTTCCAGGTTGATCGTCAATTGGGATCATCCAATTGATTTTGCTTTTGGTCGCACAATGGCCATATAAGAATTCATCAAATCAATCCTGATTTTCAAGTTCAGTCACTCTTAACCGCTGTGCTACTTGTGATTCTCACAAAACATTTTCAGCTGAAAATAATCCAGCAGAGCACCCACGTTGCTGCGGGTCTGAAACATTTTGGTGATTGCATGTTTTGTGTGCGATCGCGCAACGCAACGTCACTGCCCCGTCACTTTCCCTCTTTACGATTCAGGAAAAAAATGACCAATTCTTATATAGTCACTGTGCGACCAATACCCGGGGGACTATTGGGGCCACTTGATCAGAACTGGTTATCTTCTGTATAACGTCTATGAGACAGTTACTGCTGTATTTAACTGTTAAAGAGCCGATAACGGTCCAGTTTCGCAGTGATATGCAAGAATTAACCGGAAATTTTGGTTTAGCGCTTGGAATTTTTGAGTGTCCGACTTTTTATGTTCTGAATTGTCTGTGATTTTATTGCAGAAGGAGCTTTTTACATGAGGTTTTTTATTTTTCTACCTTGCGAAGCATAACGGCATATGCTTTTTCCCGTGAACTGCGCTTGTCTCAGGAAGGCAAGCCTCGCGACATTGATTCGGTGTGATCGCTCATGATTTTTGATTTTGTTGGTATTTACTTTGTTGGCCCTCGATACAACGCAACAAATTATTCCCGTTCATTTTCATCCGCAATCCAGGCCATATAAACCGCAAAACCAAAATAGCCAGACCGTGAATTATTGTAAACTAATTGTTCATCTCACCCACTGTTTGTTTGAGGAACAATTCTACGAATAAAGTAAATTAATTCGGATTCTGTCACTTTTTTCTTCTCGTGCAGAGGCACAAGCAGCGTGTATTTCGGTTCCTGTGAACTGACGTTCTCACGCGTTTATTATTTTCACTTGTAAAGCCGACGTTCACACTTGGACTTCCAGTTGAACATCAGGATTGCCATGCGATAATCTTCAAGACCATCGTTATCGGATATAACCGTGATGTTTGTGCTGTTGACCACCTTCGTTTATGTGGGGGGGGGGGGCTCAATCAGGACGACGTGGATTTGGACGGTTGTTTCATTCAGATCTGACTCGAGTGCTTACAATGTAAAATTCATGTTGAGACGGTGTCACACAGACGTTATAGTATTTCCTTATTATGGGAGTCAAAGGAAGCCGTGTCAACGTTGTAAGCCAACTCCTAGCTGAGGTCGAGATTCCAAGACTTCCCTTGAACATGCAAAGAAAGAGAAATCACATGTGACATGCACGCCGGCAACGTCACCAGAAGCCTGAAACATTGTTTCGTGCGCTGGCTTCTTACGTGGCGTGTGACGGCTGATTTCTCTTTCTTTGCATTTTCAAGGTGAATCGCACAATTTCGACTGTAGCTGGGAGCAATTATAGTTAGGAGCAGCTGGATCGCACGTTGGGTGGGTGTTTGGACCAATATAATAAGGAAAGACTATACGATCTCAGGTTAGGCACAGCAATCCGATTCGGAGAAGCGACATACAGCCGTGGACTTCGAAGATGTAGGACACAGTTTCGTAGTTTCATTGACTCCGTTTGTATTGGTAGCACAATGAATTTGTAAGAATTGGTCATATTTTTTCCTGAATCGTGAAGCGGGAAAGTGACGTGGCAATGACTTTGCGTTGCGCAATCACACACAAAGAATGCAGTGGCAGTGGAATGTTTCAGACCCGCAGCAACGTGGGTGCTCTGCTAGATTATTTTCAGATGAAAAATATCTGTGAGAACCGCGAGGACTTCAACCAAGGAAGCAACTTCGAAGGAGATGAGGAAGAAACTGATCGGTGAAAGGAGCTTCGTCATTAAGATTCATTTTACATGTTGTGTGTGATATCGTTTTGTTGACATGTGGTTTTTTACTGATTCACGTGGAAATTTTGCACGAAGAATAGCGACAGCTTTGATGCTGCACCAACAGTAATACGAGCATTCCAAACAATTTTTGGTCTTT
>JASAMV010006258.1:0-14712 GCA_030248065.1 Rhynchonema sp. JSB1_4
ACAGACATTCAGAAGCCCTTTGTTTGGAACGTCAAATTCTATATTTTCGGAAATACCCCTAATAAGGATGAGACGCTCGCCTAGGTGTGATTCCAATCTCTTATATGAATCTTGCATTGTAGAGTAAAACAAGTAAAGTTTGTTGATACCGTATCCCGTTAAACTCTTAAAATGGGTTAGAACAAACTCTGCCAACTGAGTCTTGCCAGAATTACTTTTTCCAATCAAACCTAGTTTCATACAACTAGGCTCTGCGAACGGAAACTTATCAATTACTTGCGTACCAGTCATGATGTTGTTTCGCAACGTCGAGGTTAAGACTGGTTTGGAGAAAAGCAAATTGACCGACAGAGCTCGGTGTGGTGCGAAAGTATGGCCAATCACAGAGAGATACAACGGCGACTTAGTTTTTGCGATTGGATCAGTACGAATGGAATATCAGGTATAGAGATAATACACCGATAAGTGATTGCGGGGGTAAGAAACCTGTTCTTATATGCAGACCGGATTTTGGCGTTCTTGCGGTGTTGACTCCGTCTCGCTGACGAGTTTGGGACCAGCTGAGCAAACACTAAAGCATGAAGCACAACTCTGCAATGTGAACAAAGTTCCAGCATTCAACATGATGGTTGCAGCATCAGAGGCGAATGTACTTGTGCAACAAGACACAGCCACATTTGCTTGCTTTTTCATCGGGTTCGATCTCAAGCATCCGGTTCACAAGGTAACAATAGCAAGCTCGATAACATGAACATCAATGAGACCTAGCGCTAGAACATAGCGATACAAAATTGATAAACAATTTTAGTTCACTGTGAAGACAGAGACAGAAATCGGGTCAATTACAACAACGGCTCGGTGGAGCTCACTCTACAACACGTTTACACTGATGCAGTCACATTACACTGGTTTCCAAGATCTACTAAAAGTTTCAATTGGTCAACCAAAAAATGGAAAAATGGAGGTTTGACTTAATCCGTTTGCTTATTCAGGTCACGAGTTATTTACAAGTCACGTTGCGTTACAGCTTGAAGAACATGTGACGTGTGTGGAACCAGACTTGCTTCTCTCAGCTGAATTTGTTGGCAACAAGCTATGTATGCAAATAGCACAAAATGCTCAAACATTTGACAAGACTTGCGTTCCGTTCGAACTCTGGTTGGGTAGTGAAACTGGAGTGCGAAAATGTCATATGAAACATCAACTGACCGAGGGTGATGCGTCTCCATGGCACAATTTTCAACACGAAATGAGAGACTTGGGGTCTTGCCCCTCTAAGTGGGGCTCTTTGCTCAAGTTTCCTGATGACAAACTTGGTGTGAGCGTAGAACAACACAAATCGAGCTTCTCTGTTTTTGATCTTGAAGTAACATCTGTGACATACGACCTTCAACTACGGATGAAATTCTGTCTTCCTCAGTTGGACGTTGCTGTTCATTACACGTACGTGTTCGGTAATACATTGCTGATGACTGGAAATAACTTTCTGATACCAAACCTTGATGAGAAACTAGAGCTGACTACTGTATCCCGCAAGCCACACACACTGTATAGATCGGCTCAACTTGCGTTGAAGCATTAATGTTGTCCCCTCGCATTTGGATCAAATTTGAATATATCAATGAAAAGTTCATTTACTTTTGTATTGTTTGTTTGAAACTCATTTTTATGAAATAAACTTGCGATGTATTCTATTGTGTGTCCCACAGACAACAAATGAGCAAAAACTGCGACGAAAACAGCGCAGTTTGAATAATCTCGGCTTTGCAATGGGTTAAGGAACAGTTGGGCGCCAGGCGCGTAATACATAATGAAGTTGTGCACTTCGCGTGCGTAGAACAACGGTGCAAATCCAAATGAGTCGAGAAAACAACTTCGAGACGTTTGTGTTTCGATGAAACAGAGGACAAAATGTCCTACGGTATCAAACTTTCGTTTTAAGTAAAATACTACGAGATTTGGCTCATTCAAGTCCAAGGCGGCTCCCGCTTTACCAAGAGTTTCAAGAGTGTAAACACCGCGAAAAAGTTTAGCAGTTGCGACGTTTGTTGTGAGACACTGACGCAAAAAACTGATGCTGAACATGTTGTTAATACACGTGCTTGGTGCAAGTGAACAAGTTAATATTTATGGGCTGTCAGAAAAGGAAGCACGCTCATTCAGTAACTTCAACAAATGAAAATGCCAAAAACCAAAAAGCGAGCCGCCACCCCTGACAGTGTTTATACACTTGAGTCAGAAACAGAACTTTCACCAAAAGCGACAAGCCCAAAGTTTTCAGTCTCACAAAGTTTAAAACCTCATTTGGGACGGTCTAAGTTGGTTTACCTACCCAGCGACCGTAATTTAGGTATTAGATGGTTTTACCGTAGCTCTCCTGAGGAAAAAGAGTATGTTATAATACAGAAGTACATTCACACTGACGGATACGGTTGGAGGGAGGCTCCGAATAGTTTTACAGGATGTAAAATTGTTATGAGCCCTGAAGATATGATTTTCATTCTTCAGAATAACTCTCAAATACAGGCATTGAGGTCGGAAGCAAAGGATGGATCAGAACTTCTACTATCAGCAGCCCCCACCGCAAATAACAATCAATTCAAACGCGCAAGAGTTACAACTACGGTACCGAGTCGGTCCGCAGCCAGCGAAAAAAAATCTGGCAAAACGAGTTGAGGCGCTGGAGCAAAGATTTGATGGCAAGTTCCACAAAATGAATCATAAATACTGTTGTCCAATCAATAAAAACTGCTACCAAGATTCTAAATCTGATACGATTAAACTAGACAGCTGCCCTTATAACATAGTTCAAAATTTAGATCGACCTATCACAACACCCGAAATAATCAAAGTATTGGCCGAGGGTCAACAACCAGCGCCTTGTGACATAAACATAGGCGAGGAATTGGACGGCGGAGAAATCCAGGTGGTGGGAGCGGCAACGGGCATGCTGCGAAATCAGCAGAAATATACAATGGAAAAATTGAGCGGGGGTATCAAGAAGCTCACCCCCGTGCATGCGCAGCACCAGCAACAACAACAACAACAACAACAACAGCAACAACAACCACAACAATACCAGTCGGTTTCGCCCGACCGTGAGTTATTTGGGGGTGGTTTGGATGAACAAGTCAGCTTTGAGGAAATAGTAGAGATGTACAATAGTTTTATTATTCCACATATTGAATACAGTAAGAAGGTGAATCCCAGAACCGGTAAACCGGTAATAATTACGAAATATGTGCCCCTGTTAGGTCGAAAATTAACCGCAAAATTGTTCCTGCAAGAAATCAAAGAATTTTTTCAACTTGAACCAAACATTATTCGTGTATGCGTGTTAATTGGATACATTTTGGAAGACACCATGAGTCACGCCAGCTATGAGATGTACAGAGCTTCAGTAAATACGTCCATTATGGAACCGGCATTTGCAGCGATTGACAGGACTAACCTCAAGATCAGTTTTGACGCATTATACAAAAAATTAATAGCAGCGGGAGAAAACGATTTTAAAACTGCTGAGTTCAGGGATCAAGGTGTTCGCAGCGGGATGACAAAGCCACACCCTTTCTATGCAAAGCTGTTGGGCATCATTGACTAAAAATGTTTCAGCTTTATTGGGATCGAGCCAGGCGTTGCACACACCACCAGTCGATTTCTTGTCAACATTGACAAGTCGCGAGGAATTGGGTTTCATGACAACCGAGCCCGCTAGCGACCAACCCGAGAAAGAGAAGAAAAAGAAACGGCGTACTTCGTGAATGGCGTGACAAATGGCAGTAAGCCTAGGTTACCGACTGGTGACTTATATTTGATTGAGTTATCTTTTTTCGCGCGATCCACGCGTACAAAATTTGTTTGTGTTTGTTTCAAACACAAACATATTGAAATCAGAAACAGAGTTGCATGGGATACCGTGCCTAGCATTGTTTACCAACTTGGCTGATTTCAAATTTGTCCCCGTGCTCGCCCGAGCAAGCATAAGTCATCTTTAGTACAATATCAGTTGCAACGCGTTAGAAATTAGGATTTGTCTAACCTCATAGGACCGAGAAAATTATTGTTTCTGTTAAGAAAAAAACAAACATTCGCGTTTGTTAAATTCTATATATTCACCACCAGAAGTGAATATACTGAGAATAAAATGTTGAAAAGAAAGAAAACTCTCGTTTCGTTCGCTAACATTTTGGTTAAAATACCCATAACATGTAGAGAGAATTTCTCACTTTTCTGTGTTCTTCAATATTTCCGAAACTGTAATGACACCAAAGGGTTACTGTACAAAGCAAAAGCATTGCGGAACAGTTTGATGTTTGAGAACTTTCCGATTGATAAAAAACTTGAATCTCAAGATTACCAACACCTGTGTAACGTTTTGCGGCTAAATATCATTCTATTCGATATAAATTCCAGAAGTATTGAGTTCTTTCCCAAAACCTTCTTTTCACAACCTGATTGGTCGATCATACCAATAGCATACGACCCCGAAAAAGGATGTTACAAAGGTGTTGTAAATTTAAGAGCGTTCTGTAATACATTTCAGTGTGCTTCTTGCAACCAGTTATATTCCACTCTGCGTGGTTTAACTAACCATTCCCACCACAAAACCGTAAACGTAAAACCAACAGAAGATCAGATAGAACGGTTCAAACCAAAGAAAACTTTGCACGACTTGTTGACAACAATTGGTTTGGGACACAAATATTCATTTGACGATCTACGAAACGATTTTTTTGTCATTTTTGACTTGGAAACTTATTCATCAAAGACATTGGATTGTGACCAGCTGACAACGCCAGCCATTAAACTGACTGGGGAGGCTAGATTATGCTTAATCGTCTGCTGCACAAATTTTGACCAAAAAAATGATGATGATATAGTGCACAGCTTTTTGTCAACCAACAAAAACTTTGTGACAGATTTTATATTTTTCTTGTTGCGCCTATCAAAACAAATCAAGAAATATTTACGAGCTAAACTCAAGCCCGTGTTTTCAGATGTAATCGAATTCCTTAATGCAGCTGAGAAGAAAAAGCAAGAATATTGGATCAAACGAGGAAAAAAAGTTCTTTCGGCGCTTGAAAAACATGTCTCGACACTGACATGCTTAAGTTTTAATTTTAGTCATTTTGACGCTCGAGTCCTGGCCAGCAGCGGGTTTTTTTCGCTTTTGCTGAAACACGACCCTCCGCTGTCAGCCTTGGTAAAAAATTCTGGTTATCTTAACGTTCGCAGCGGAAGACTGAACTTCTTGGACGTGTGTTCCTTTTTAGGCGCAAGAATTAGCCTACGAAATTTTCTACTGTCAACTTTTGGGAAAAATGACGTCACAAATCAGAAGGGATACTTCGCGTATGCAGCCCTTGTCGACGAAGACTCCTTAGAAGGACCCATGGCAACATACAGTGAATATTTCGATGTCCTTGCGGGCCAAAATACTTTAGAAAGCGAATATAACAATTTCGAATTATTGCTGGCCGAAGGTCTTTCTAAAGATGAAGCCCTAGACACGTTGGGGCTTGGAAATATCCCAAATACGGGAGAAGAAAACTACAATATTGTGAACGACTTTTATCGGCGTAATGGATGCAAGACCCTGAAAGATCAACTTCTTCTATATGCCAGCTTTGACATCAAACCTTTGCGGCGGGCCGTTTCTCTGTTGCTTCAAGAGTATGCAAATAAGGATACGTACATGTTCGACTTCGTCAGTTTACCCAGTCTGTCGTTGGGCTTGGCTTATCGTTACATAAGCAAAAATAGCGAAAATTTAATCTTCACGTTGGGACATGGAAAAATATCGGAGCTAATTCACGAGAACTGTTTAGGCGGATTATCAAGCGTTTATACGCGAGCCGCGTTTGTCAACTGCTCACAAATAAAACCGCACACGTACAAACAAACGGCTGAAACTGTAAGAAAAATCATATATATTGATTTTTCCGCTCTTTATGCGTATTGTATGAGACAAGAATTACCGTCAAGTTGCTATTTTGTTCGCGAACCATGTGATAATTACAAGCCGAAGATGATGAACAAGTCCTATGCGCTCAAAGCGTGTCAGTACATGGAATACTTGGCAATCAAATTCGATGCTAAGGTTTCGCATTTGGGGACACTAGCAGGCGAGCAATACATTCAAACTCGTGACAATTCATGTTACAAACCAGATGGGATATTTTACGACAAACAATCTGGAAAAATACTGTTCATTGCCGAGTTTTTGTCAAAAGACCATGGGTGTCCAGTGAAACTAATCCATAACAAATCTGTGTACGCTTATACTGGTGAAACTCTTCAAGAGCGATTGCGTGAAACATGGCACCGCATTGGAAAACTGCAAGAACTATACGAAGTCAAATACATCTTTGAATGCTGTCAATTTGATCAGTTGAAACAATCTGACCCTCTTCTTGCTGCTGTGTGCCAATCGGTTCAGTTTGGCGGTTGTGATCTATACAGGAAAACGTTCAAATCGGATCAAGATTTGCTCGACGCAATTTTTGAAGGAAAAATACACGGGATTTTGGTGAGTTCGTGGAGTCAAAATACCGAGAATTTTTCAATGAATTTCCTCCCATCTACAAGCGGTTTACGTTTCACCCACATCATATGACACCCTGGTCCAAACAATATGCTGATGACCATGACCTTTTTCAGTCAGGTACCAGGAAACAACTGTGCCAAGGATTTCAAGCCGACGAATGTGTATACAGCACAACACTTGTGCGCTGGCTAATGGAAAATGGCGTGACTTTTTACAATATAACGAAATTTATTCAATTTAACATTTCAAGCTTCTTGCAAGAATATATTGACGTTACCTGTGAAGAACGGAGACAAGCCAAGCTGAGAAATGATACGGTGTCGGCGGAAACACACAAGACGAGAATAAATGCGCTGTATGGTCAATGTCTTCTGTCCGTAAATAAGCTAAGAACAACTAAATTTGTTGTTGGCGACTCACCAGAATTTAAGAAAGCAATTAGATCGCCGTTACTCAGCGAAATAATTGAATTGAGTGACAATTTGTATCAAGTTTCATCGAAGCAAAACCGAGACAAACAGATTAAGACACCAATCCTACTCGGTTTCTGGATTCTCCAAACGGCTAAACTAACGTGTCTTGAGTTTTTGTACGATTTTTGGAAAACGTTTGTCCCAGATAGACATCATGAGTTACTTTTTCATGAGACCGACTCATTTTGCATGACCCTAAGTTGCCAAGACTTGACGAGCGTAATACCACGAGAAAAACAAGCGGCGTTTGAGAAAGCCAAACTGAAGTGGTTCGTTGACCCAACCAATGAGCTTACATTTATGCGACCGGGATTGATGCACGCAGCAACTGACGGAAAAAAATCTGGTTTGGAAGACAATGAAATCGGGTCTGTAGTTTGCCCTACTTCGAAAATGTATGTCATCTCAAAACGCGAACAGAAATCTCCGTATGCGTTCGCTTTCAAAGGCGGTAGCCGCAGGTTGAACCGGAAATTGATTACGAGAGACATTTTTCTGAGTATTGTGCTTGATAAAAAGTACAAACTCCCAAAAATGAGACACGCTGGGTTTCTGAGAAAACACAACAAAGTGTTTGCATACACAATTTCAAAAAAAGGTCTAAATGGACTCTTTCTGAAGCGGTCAGTGCTTCACTGTGGTATACACACAGAACCTCACAAATTCCTATAAATTAGCGTGAATGCATCGAATTATTTCATACCATATTTATGACTGCTTCATGATTAATCTTGGCAGATTATCAGAACCTTCTGGGTTAAGCGGGCTCGTGCTGAACAAAGAAACACCTAAAAACCCTGTTTGGGTTTCAGATATTCCGACCGACCAAACATTACCAACAACTGATTACGGTAGCCAGCTGTTACAAGCTCAAGCTGCTGCTACAGAATCAAAGAATAAACGAATGCGACGGCGTCGAAGAAACACTCCACGCAAAAAACCTGTGCGACGAGTGAAACGATATACAAAACCGAAGCCTAGATCTAAAAAGTGTGTCAGAAGAAGGCGGCGCGCTACAATCAAGCGTAGGAGATAAACATGGCAGCCAATCCAGCAAATTTAGATGTGTTTCAAATGCCTGTAGCCACATTGGATGTGGTCGAAACAGATACCGTAATAGTCCAACCAATAACAAAATCGGAACGTGAGTTCACATTCATACTACCCGAGAGCTCGAATTACTGGGTGTTGCCAAATCTAAGCTACAAGATTAGATGGAAAGTGATAGACACAATTGACGGTGGCTCAATCACAATGGCAGACAAGGTGGCATGCGTTGATCAAGCTGGTACAGCGTTAGTGTCCGACATACGCATGACAATTAATGATGTTGTTATCACCGGTCTCACAGACGGGCTACTGCCTTTCAAACAAAAATTTCTAAACAGTTTTACCATGCCAGATTCTGCCCGTTCCTGGCAACGGGGTCTCACACAACAAATTCCAGACACTTATGGTGAAATGGAAAGTGTGGACCCGAAAGAAAATACTGGGTTCTCTGATCGCATGAACGTTGTGGACAGATCGCGCACAGTGGTTTCAATACACCCAATTGATGTTCCAGCTTTTCGAAGTGGAAAGGCCTTGCCCCCAGGATTGAGAATTCATGTTACTCTATCAATCAATCGACCAAGCGTTGTGCTGATGTCAGACAGTGAAAACTACAGTATTGAAGTCGTAAGTTGTGAAGTGATTTTATCGCGTGCAAGATTAAACGACGTTGCGATGAAAAAAATAACCGAATATTGGATCAAAGAAGGAAAAATAAGTTACATCTATCCGCAAATTAATGTTTTGGGACCATATCTGCTCGAAAAGGGACACGCCAATTGTAATGTCTCCATAGGTTACGGTAAAAGGCCTCTACAACTTTACGCTTTTATGATTGATCCAGAAAGCTTGACGTCACAAAAAAAGAATTTCAACAATTGGCAACACTTTGATTTGAATTATATTCACGCGCGATATGGCAATACAACAGTCCCCGAAAACGGGTATCATGATCTAAAATTTCCAACTGCTGAGGGTGAAATAAATTATGATGCAACCCTTCCGTATTATAATTTAATGAACTGTCTTGGTTTGCCGCAAGCTGGAGTGGGTTGCGGTATTGATCATTTTGCTTTTTGTCATGGAGCCAGTTTATTCGCCTTCAATTTTAGCGAAACTATGCTTAGTGCAAGTTGTATACAAGTATACCCAGCAGGGAATGAAATGCTAACAATGGAATTACGATTTGCAAAACCGTTGGATAAGAATGTGAACTTGTATGTCATTCTGGTAGGAACTGGTTCAATGTCAATAACACCTAATTTGAGCGTCATGTTGGATGGTTCGCTCAATGGAATGTAGTCGGCTTTGTTCATACTTACACTTGTTGTCAATTACTTATTTTCTTCCTTTGTTTCGAATGAAATAAAATTATTGAGTAAACATGGTGAAGATTTATTTGCGATAACCGTCGCAAGGATAGAAGAAGGTAACAAAATTCTCTCATTGTTGAACAAGGTATACCTTGTCCACACAAAAAATATTATTCTTGCTGTGACCTATCCATCCAACGTCCCTCGTCAGACCACTTATTCGCTGGATGTGCGGTCACAGGAATTCGGGTTTCGGGAACCGGTTGTTGACCAGCTAGTGGTGACCCGAATGCGCGAAGAATAAAAAACGCGAGCATGATGCTTAAGAAAAAACGCAGAGCGCAATTCGAGAATGACAATCTATCATACTGATACAAATGAGCGCGTGACAAATGTACACATGAGCTGTGATAACGCAAACGCTGAGCGTTGAAAGGCATGAGCGCATCATATTCACATGGAACTAAATGACAAACGATGTTCGATTGAGAAAATGTCTATCAGCAAACAAGCTATGAGCTTGGGAATGACGCCCAAGTTGGACCCGACCCGTTCCACTTGGGTTGAACCTGAATAATGGACCTTACCCAGATACCTAGCAACCGCACGAATAATAAACATGCAAACGGAAAAAATATTCAGCAACTGGGTCGAGACTTACTCCGAGTCACGGCGCATTTACACTGACGATGACTTGGCCGACAAGTCGAAAGAACGGACCGAAACAAGCAACCAAATGCTTTCTTCTTGCGTAAACTAACTGTCGGCGTGGTTTATCCACGCTCACACCAACATAATACGCTGCTTACTTGTGAAAATAACGCAAAACACTGGCGAATCAGAAAACGTTTCTTAAAAATATTTGTGTTTTCAAATTAATCGCGGGTGAAAACTGATTAAAAACGGAGAAATAACGGCCAGACTGCGGAGGTCTCGACACATTTGCTCAATAGATTTACCGAGCAATTAGGCTTATCAACATGATTACATCCACCAGCGATCATTTATTTTCCGTTGTCAGAAACAGAAAACCTAGGCCTTCGATTACCCAATCCAACCCCCAACTGTACTCTGGTGTCCCATACCATGGAAAACACACGCATTCGTTGGCCACCCTGACAATCCTACACGTTAGTGCCACAGGTGTGGTCTATCATTGTCGAGGGATAGGTTGGACGGGGATCGAAGGAACTGGCCCTTCCTGTCTTCCTTGATTGGAAGCCGCCTAAGTTACAGGGAAGCGCCACTTTCCCCGGCCAGCGAGACGATTTTCGTCTCTGCGGTCGCAAAGCAAAATATCGCAAAATGCAATTTTGTGACTTGCAAAAGATATCATTTTGGAACCCAAAAGAAAAACAAAACTCGGAACGTTCTAGTCAAACATCTCGCTTTTTAAACCAAAAAATTGTGAAAAGATTTTGCCGGAAAATGTTGTTGTTGTTTTGGAGTCAAAACTGAATATTACATCTTGCGATATAATCACAAAATAAATTCGGCGACCTTCAAAGGTTTTCCGCAACTGAGTCGGGTAAATAAATGACAACTGAGTGATGCAACCAAGTTGTAAGCATAAGAGCACACATTTTTATTCATGCGGTTCTTGGAAATAACCATAGCGGTTAATTCCGTTCGGGAAGGTTCAACCCACTCAAATCCCTAGAAACGGGAAGTGGAACAAATAATAAGACAAAAAAACCTGTCATGACCATCCTTTTACGTTCACTGTTGTTGAATTCATTGCATCGCTTTATTCGCAAGCATCCAGTTCAACGCGAGATGAATGGCTGGAATAATCACAAGCGCAAATTGAAGCAAGTTGACATGCTTTGTCGCTGACGCAAAAGCGTGTCGGGAAGAGCCATTTGTATCAATTCCAGTTAGGGTCGGCAATGTCGTGTGTCGGGCGAGCATTAAAAAGGGGCTGCGTCTCGTGATATAAATTTCCATCAAGCCGTGCAAATTAGCTTGCAAACATGCGAGAAAAATTCAAAAAACAACCTGTTTCACATTTTATTTCTGGTGGTTACAGCAGCCCTGTCACAAACGCACACACTCCCACACTGCAATAAAACAAAAAAAGAACACAAGAAAAAACAGAAGTCAAGATTTTAGAATTGGAAGAGAGTAGACTCGTGAAGTATCAATGTAGAGGCATACCTCTCCAAAATAACAGGCGTGCCCAAACGGTGAACGCGAGCGTCCAACACTGCCAACCAAACGCACGTTGGAAGACCCTGAAAACATGTTGAACGCTTTCATGTGAATGAATAGAGTGTTATTTTGCACATCAGAGTGTTGTTTGAAATATTCTCGTGCTAATCTACTAGTGCGTGCTAAACTTGAGTTTTCCAAAAGATAATTGTTTGGCACCTTTGTGCTAATCTTGAGTTTTCCAAAACATAATTATTTGACACAAACAACGGGCGCGAAAAGTTTGCGCTCATTAAAAAAAGATTAAATTTAGCGTTTGTTTTTTCACAAAATTTTCATTTCAATTTAGTTGAAATAGATTATACTATTCAGTCACTATCACCATATAAACTTCTGCTCGTCAAGACAAAACACCCTTCAAACCTGAGGCCTAATACGGTACGCCCACGCGAAGACCTTCCCATATACAGGCGAAAAAAACCGGTTTTTACTTTAACAGCCCCCATTTTTTCCTAAGAAGGTAAAACAATCAGAACCGAAACCGACCTTTTCATTTCCATTTCCGTCTGTGTTTGTGAAGGCACCGAATTGTACGAAGCTGAACTGTCCAATTTTTCATCTGTTTCGGCCGAATCACCTTTTTCTGACTGAATTTGCGGCACCAACACCAGACATTCCCTCAGCTTGTCGCCAATCCTTGTTGTCGTTGTCTCCGTCTCCTCCTGCGCCGGATTGTTGCTCATGTCTCAAATTTCAAGCAGGATCGTTCGTTCGTTTCGTTTGTCAGACTTCTGAAAGCGATAAAGTATACTTGCGGTAAAACGAGAAAAAACCCGTATAAAACAAAAAACGAAAAGGAACTGCAGCGCAAAAAGGAAAAGGGAAAAAAGCCCAAACGAGGGTATTTTCGAAGCATGTTGATGTTAGCACGGCCAGTCGAGACGCTACAGTGAGGTCTATTGGGGGGGGGGTTGATGCTTATTGTGGCTAAAAAAGTTGAAACAAGCCACATTGACATCGCCCGCGCTTGGCTAAAGTTGATTTGAACAAAAATGTTTTCCAACTTCCGTCAAAAATTGGAAAATTTCGTGAAAAATTACCTATTCAGCCTTTTTTTGAAAAAAATTACCCATAAAAATGTCAATTTTAGGCTTAAAAATCCCTATTCAAGGCAAAACTGGGGAGATACCATAAAACCTAAATAGAAGGGGGGGCTCCATTAATTCACTAACCCCATTTTTGGGGCTCTATTACGGGGGGGGGGCTCTATTCCGGGGGGGGGGCTCTATTAATTGACTGACCCGAACCTGAAAAATTGTTCCCAGAAAAACCCCAAAAAAACCTAAAAAGGGGTTTGAAAGAATGTTTTTTCGCTTGTAATCGCATTTATAGGCGTCTATTCGTCGTTAAGAGGCTTATTTACGTGCTTTGAACGAACACGGGGGGGCGTGTTCATGGCCTTTTTCCGTGCGGCGGTTAGTGTATCTCCCTGGGGGAAGGGGGGGGGGAGACCCAAATCCAGGAAAAAGTCACTTTTTGAGGTAGAAAATTTGACCGATTTTTGCCCCTTTTTGGAAAAAATTCTCCATAAAAAGGGTATTTTGGCGATTTTTGACATGATTGACCTAAAAAAATCACCCACTTTTAACCTAAAAATACCCATTTTAGGCCTAAAAATACCTATTTTGGGCAAAAATTGAGGCGGTTAGTGCACCTGGCGCGGCGGTTAGCGGACCCACCCCACCCCCCCCCCGGAACTACACTGCCCGGAGGGGAGACAGCGCACCCGAGGGGGATCACCCCCCTAAGCAGGAACTGC
The DNA here is from genome assembly GCA_030248065.1 of Rhynchonema sp. JSB1_4. Classification (NCBI taxonomy): domain Eukaryota; kingdom Metazoa; phylum Nematoda; class Chromadorea; order Monhysterida; family Xyalidae; genus Rhynchonema; species Rhynchonema sp. JSB1_4. The sequence continues at coordinate 13,354 of JASAMV010006258.1, forward strand.
ACTGCGCCCACCAAAAACCTCAGCGTTTTCCAAAAGGTGACCCGGCCGGACATCCCGACCGTCAGTGATGTAGTTGGTCCGAGCAAGAAAGCTAGCTAGCTGGAGGGGTACGGCGCAAGAAAGCTAGCTAGCTAGCCGGGTACCCCGATTTGAGGGGGGGGGTATTGGTCCAGAAGCCAAAAACAGGGGTATAAAAATTGGTCGAAATTATGCTAAAATAAGCCTTAAAATGCGTATTTTTGTGCTCGTGTGAGAAAATTTGACCGAATTTGACCATTTTGGCCCATAAAATGGTCATTTTGGCACTAAAATCAACACTTTATTAACTTGGTGACCGGAGCAAGAAAGCTAGCTAGCCAGTTGGGGGGGGGGGTTTTGGGTTTCGGAGCAAGAAAGCTACCTAGCAGTTGGGGGGGGGGGGTAATACGCCCCCATACCCCCCCAAACCACATCACTGCCGACCGTACAAAAGTCCCACCGTGCCGGGTCGGGCCGAAAACCGGGTTGTGGCGTCCAAACCAGACCCGATTGCAACCTCTGATGACACGATCGCGCAAGCTCAAATGAAGTAAAGCAAGCGACTGTTTAATTCGGAGAGAGAAATCGAATTCGAAATATGGCGAGAAGTGTGGGAGGGGCGTTTTATTTCCAAAAAAAGATCTGCTTTTTGGATAGAAAGGATAAATCTTAAAATAAACGAACGTTGATAGAATTAGTCTCAAAAATGGCGAAAAATTTTCTTTAAGCAGTTGAATACACCTGATTACCATGTCGTAAATTTGGTTCAAGCGGGGTTAAAACAAAGAAAATAACCCGTTTTCTACCATGAAACACACACACGATGCAACAAAAAAATCAAGCCAAAAAACGACGTAAAAATAGGTATTTTTTTGCCATCGGAGTTCCCTGGATACTGGTTCCCTGGTTATTTGAAAAAAAACCAGCTTTTTCCAAAAATATAAATTGCTGACCCCACTTGTCGCCATAATTCGAAGTCGAAATAAAAATTAAACCACCAAAATCCTTCAAAGAAAAAATCAAAAAACCAAATAAAAGAGATTGAACGAAACGCAGTTTACGCGTGGTGTTGTCTTTCCACCCACGCACTGCACGCGAGTTTGATTTGATCTAATGTTTCACTGGTTATATGTAGCATTTCTGGCGCGGGAAAGTAAAGCACACTTGTCATAAAGTTTCAACCCTGTTTCACCAAGACAGGCTTCACTGTAATGTTTCACAAATTAAACCCCTGTTTCATCAAGGTGGATGCGTCCATTATTAACAAGGTCGACAGCTATTTGCGGAGTTTGGCAAAATGCCAAGTTTCGGAGCAAATAGCTGTCGACCTATACTACTCCA
>JASAMV010006259.1:0-57039 GCA_030248065.1 Rhynchonema sp. JSB1_4
CGTTATAATCATGCTTTGTGGCGGGTGTCGTTCCGTGTATATAACGCGTCATAACAACCCGTTATGGTTATAAATTCGACATGCAGTAGTCACGCAATTTAAAACGTCCCATTCAAACGACTATAACGAGGTTTCATTGTGTTTTGCAACAATAAACTTTAGAAATCTCACCTTCGCCAGTTGTTGCAGACCAATTTCAGGCATTTGAATTTGCCAGTCGTTTGGGTAACGTCCATCCCAATTGTCAATGTTTGAATTCACGTTCTTGACACATTCCGCACCAAGATGGACCTGAGACCCAAGAAAAGCTTAGTCACAAAATGTGTTGAGACACACGAACAGGAAATCGACATCAAAACAAGCACAAAACCAGTCCCCCCCCAACCTTCGGCAACAACTGTTTATGCTGCATGAACGTGCAACACATTAACGCCAGCGAATAGTTGGTGATCAAATGCGACTGCTTGCCGGTGGCCGGCTGTGGAGCGTCCGGCACTGACGAGGTACTGGCACCAACATGCGCTGCCCACAAGCGAACCTGGAATTTAAAAAAGACAATTTTTGTGAGAAGAAAATTGGAAACACGACAAAAAAACAAAATAAAAAACAGACCAAAAGACAGAGTTGAGCGAAACGTGGCTCCTTCTGCATCCACGAATGCAGCCAGTCGGTGTTGTTCACAGCCAGGCGATTGTCGATGGACAGGTCGCAGACGAACTCGCGTTGCCAGATGAAACGCACCTGCAACAACACGTTCACTGCTTGAATGGGACTTAGCAAAAAAAAACGATAAGAACTCGATGAATCGAATACTGTCTTGTTTAAACACTATTTAAGATTAAATGGAAGCCAAGCCCACGATCCTGTCCTGTGAGCTATACCTTACTTATGTGGCTGAATAACGCAACGCAACAAGAAAATGTTTCTCACCTCCCGTGAAAGTGAGCAGACCAATTAATGTGATAATATCGCAATTCGAATCACACCAAAACTCAAAACAACAACAACTCACACACCAAAATTTTTCTGACTGTTTCCAGGTGCGACGTGCACCTAAAATTATTCCTAACATGCGTGCGATACGCACCAAAACGTTAAAAAAAACCTCACGGCCACCCACGACCCACATCCAGTGTGGTTCCTGCTCCTGGTCCGGAGGGGGAGATAGCGGACCCCCCGTTTTTTCGGAAGGGGAGATAGCACTGGTGTGGCTGGGGGGGGAGTGGGGGGAGCCCCCCTAGGTACAATAGGTAGGCAGGTTGACGCTCCATCCTGGTACAGTAGGTAGGTCGCCGCCCGGCGGCTGGTACAGTAAGTTGCGATTTTTGCCTCAAAATGGTATAAAATGGATATTTTTCACTCCAAATAGGCGAAAATCGCGCGCTACGCGCGAAATTAGCGTTTCAGGGTACATTTTCATCGATATTTAGACCAAAAAATTTTTTGTTCCCCCCCCCCCCCCCCGAGCTCGACGGGTACAGTAGGTAGCTTGCCGCCCCACATTTTTGGTGGTACAGTAGGTTGCCGCCCCGCCTGGGTAGCTACACCACTGGGAGATAGTGTACCACCCAGGGTTTATTTTTTCAAAATGGGCTAGCAGCAAGAAGCTAGTCAAATCAAAAATTTAGTAGCTTTTTTGCCGCCGAAATGCCAATTTACTAGCTTTTTTGGCCAAAATACAAAATTTAGTAGCTTTTCGGCTACTAAATTTGAAAATTTACTAGCTTTTCAAAAAAATTAGTAGCTAAAAAGCTACTAAATTTGGTTAAAAAAATCTATGGTACCACCCCCGAAGCGGGAAGACCCAAATTCAGGAAAAAGTCACTCTTTTGAGACCTATTTTTGCCCGTTTTTGGAAATATTCCCTATAAAAAGGGTATCTTGGCATCACTGACCTAAAAATCACTCATTTAGGCCTAAAAATGTACATTTTAAGCCTGAAATGTCCATTTTAGGCCTAAAATGCCTATTTTAGGCACAAATTGGGGGAGATAGTGGGATCCTGCGGTTTTGGGGCCCTTTTTCCTTCTTCCTTCCGAAACGGTGGACAGGGGCCAAATGGACCAAAGGGGGGCATGGCCCCTGTGGCCCCCTGGATCCGCCTTTGGTACCACCTGAGGGGAGAAGGACCACCACTCCAGGAACTACACTGCCCACACCCACCAAAGGACATCGCTGTCCATACACCGGCACCAGTTCAGCAATGGGCACCGCGCTCTTCTTGCGCACAAAATTGAGCACTCGGGTCAGATATTTGATGCGATCATGCGTCGACAACCTTGCCAATTCAGGCAACGTTATCGCGTTATCACCAATCAGATCGGCCACTTCACTGGTCAGCAGGAAATTCGGGTGACGACACAACGATGCTGTGATCGATGTGGTTCCTAAGGAAATCAGCTGAGTAATCAGGGGCCAAAATGACGGTAATGTTAATTGCTGATCAATTATTGACAATAATGAATTGATATTCATCATTTGTTACGCTAGACGATAACGCACGCCAAAAATTGATGTATGAGCACAAGAACAGGCCCGAAAATTCATTTCGCATTGAGACTGGAGAGCAGAGAAGAAAATCTGAGAGACTGCTGGCTTGGCTACCTAAGTTTTGTCGTTCATTTTTGTGCGTGGCAACCGAAATTTTTCGACAAGAACGGCTAGATTTGTGTTCTCACTACGTTTCGGGGTCATCGTACCATCGGGTGCGTCTGTGAAAACATGACAAACGGCTGTTGCACTTTTAAAGTCTGCAATGACCAACCAGCAGCGACTTTATCCAGTTCCTGTTCATCCATCCACACAATGGTCATGTCCAAGTCCGAACCCGCGGTTCCGATTCCGGTCACGGATGAACCAAACAGCTGAATCTTGAATCCAGTCGGCAGAACGAGACTCAGATGCTGCTCCAGATCGGAGACGATTTTGTTGCGCGTCTCGCGCTCAGAATCGGCGATCTTTAGATGGCTGTAGAGGTATTCGAGTTGTGCTGGCACGGTGGTCGCTTCGCATTGAGTCAGCAGTGAACCGACGTCTGGCGATTTGGCGGTGTTTGGCGTCACGGTGCTGTTGCTCGTTGATGCAGCGGAACCTGAAATAATTGAAATAAGCCCTGTGACGCAATATTGCTCACATCAAATGCATAATCATCTGTCGTAAATAATTATACCGGTGTCCATTTTCCTCGGTTTGACGCGAACGAGCAAGCCGCCGATCGTGATCTTCTCTTTCGCCAACAGATCCTGCACAACATGAGTGTCTTTGAATTCCACGATCGCAAACTTGCCATTGACCCGATCCACATAGACGCTGGCGAGTTGATCGGTCAAATTGGACATGTGATCGCGCAATTGCATCTCCGGATTAATCAATTGCGTGAAATCGGCGCGCAGGAACACCGACCGAGCCGCGAGCGCTTCGCGCGACTCTTTGACGGCGACGAGTTTCTGGTGTTTCTTGCCGGCGAAATGTTGTTTTGCGATCTGACTCGTGGCCAATGAAATATTGCACACGTCACACTGTATGCGCTCTGATGGTGGAGTGGTTGTCATTTTGGTTGATTAATAATTGGTTCACACGAGTGTTCGTCCAACTATTTTATGTCTATTGAGATTCGTGCTGTTTGTTCAACGATTGTTCATATTCTTTGATTCGGCGCATGTCCGTTGACAGGCCGGTTCGACGATATTCCGAACGTTCGTGTAAGTATTCGCTGGTGATGTGTTGCACGTACTCCGGGTCTTTGATCCTGAAATACCGTAAAAACCTAAATAGAACACCCCCAAAGTGCGGTTAGTGAAAAAAAAGAGCCCGCCCGCACCCACAAATGAAATCCTTTACCAAGTGAGGTATGGAGGCTTGCTTGATAGTTGTACGTGTGCCTAGTATGCAATGCAAATGCCATGCTTGTCACTCGATTGTATGACATACTTACACTTTACACTATGCACGAACATACGCGAACGCGATTTCGCAGAATACATGCCTTCAAACGTGCTTTGGGGAAATTTCTGGGGACATTTTTTCAGATTTAGGTTCAGTGAAAAAACAGAGCCCCCAGAATACAGTCCCAAAATGGGGTCAGTGAAAAAATAGAGCTCCTCCCTTGTGTGGGTTTTTACGGCACTCAAACACAAAAACAGTTATCGCTGAAAACACGCAAAGGAAAAGGAACAAACAGAAACAACACCAACCACCGTTCATAACATGCATAGAGGGCGTCACGCTCGGGGCGACACTTGAGCCACAACATCAACTCATCCTTTTTGCAACAATCGCCGAAGGCTAAAATTACCGCACTATGAAAAGACGAACTCCGGGCAGGTGCAGGTCTGGCAAGGCACCAGGGCACCATCATGGGCAACCCATATTCAAGTTCTATTTTGCTCGCTGCATACTTGCGTATTTTCCCGCAAACAATATTTTTGCAGAAAAACCGTTTTGTCGAAAAAAAAAGTTTGTTTTTCAAGTATTTTTCCAAGTGCATGCACGAGGATACCCAAATAGTCCAAAAAGCCCATTTTGGACAAAAATTTTGCCGGGAAATGGTCTGAAACAGTCTAAAATGCCCTTGGAGCTTAAAAAGTGCTCATTTTGGACTGTTCAGTGCCGATTTGAGCTGGTTTTGCTTTTGACAATATTATTTCGCGACGCGACCTTGGGAAAATTTTCGGAAATTTAAAAAACCGCCTTTTTAAAAGTTACAACTTGGAAAAGTTTCCGAAAAAAAGACGAGCTTTTCCGGGCCTTGAAAAAACGTTTTTTGGTTTCTGGAATACGTTTCTTACGGCCCGCAAGTGCTTCTCCTCGCTCACGTGATTTATTATTTGGAAAATACCGGGCTCCGAAAAAAAACCCTTTTACCCGTTTTTTTCGGAAAGAACGTTTTTTTTTGGTCAGTCACTCAACACTCACTTTTCGTTTCACAGTGGCCACCTTGCGTAAATGCCGTGCTCATACTCACAAAGAAAAAAATCAAACAAACTTCTAAATTCAGCCGCGCACGTTTTTTTCACTTTTTCACGCAAGATTTTCGGAATGCTCTTCTCGCACTCAAGTCGTCTCAATGTTTTGTCGTCGGGATCGCCTGCAACAAGGCAGTGTTGACAAAAAAATCCCTACTTTTTCAGTAAAATAAGTCACTTCAGAAGCTTCGGGCCGGGGTGCCCGACCCGGCCCGGCCCGACCCTCCAAATCTCCGGCCCGGCCCGGCCCGATTGCGCGCTACCTGATTTTCAACCAAAAAAATAGGTTCAAAAAAATTGCAAAACTTATGACAAAAATTGGTTAAAATCTGATCCAAAAATCCAAAAATCTGATTGCGATCTCTGATTGACACAACTTCCCAAGAATAATAACCCAACCCAATCCGAGAGGTCCGCCGTATTTTCGCGCTTTTGCATTTTCGAGGCTTTGTTTTAGGTCAAGGGGCGTCGGGTTTACGATGGTAACGTCTGGAGCAATCGACATCAGTGAGGACGATCCGTTGTAGTCTTCTTGCTGTGGAGCGGGGAGGAGGATGGACGACGGAGCTGTTTTCGAAAATCTGCGTAAATTTCTCTTTCTTTCATTTGCGGAGGAGTGGGACCGACTAAAAGTCCCGGGGGCCCGGGGCCCGGGCCCGGGATGAGGTGACTAAAAGTCCCGGGGCCCGGGGCTTGTGACTAAAAGTCCCGTGGTGCTGGCCCGGGCCCGGGCTGAGGTGACTAAAAGTCCCGGGGCCCGGATTTCATGAAAAACGTTTTGCACTCGGCAGGATTTGAACCCTCGATCTTCCGATTGTAAGTCCGACTGCTTGCCGCTTCGGCTATTCAACCGCGTTGGCCAAGCTTCTAAACACGTGCCTTATAAACAAACAAGCAGCAGCAAAGGCAGCACAGCTGGCTGGCGCGTTTGTGTGTGTGCATGTGTGTTGTTTGCAGTGTGTTGCGCGCGCGTGTGTGTGATGCGCCTGATCGTGCAAGGTGAGACAACCATGCAAGTGCAAGACAACCATGCATTCATGAGCTTTTCGTTTGCCTTTTGCTTTTGCGCGGATGCTTTTGCGTTTCCTTTTATTTTATCTGCAACCAATGCGTAATTTTATGCACAACATGTGCTTTAAAGTGACATAATCGTTACACCGTTTTTGTCATTTGATCGATGTTTTTAATAATCAAGCAATGGATAATTATGAACTGGGAGATCAGCGGGCACAATAACTGATAAAATACCGCAACTTCGCAACATTTTAGCGCACAAACAGCGATAGTAATATGCAGAGGAAGGGCGGACTTAGGTTGAACACGGAACACGGAAATAATTTACATACAAACCAGTTTCATGGATTTCCGTGTCACGGAAATATTTCCGTGTTCCGTGTTCCGTGATTCGTGTTCCGTGATTTTCAAAATTATCACGGAACACGGAAATATTTCCGTGTTCCGTGATTTTCAAAATTTTGTCACGGAACACGGAAATATTTCCGTGACACGGAAATCCATGAAACTGGTTTGTATGTAAATTATTTCCGTGTTCCGTGTTCAACCTAAGTCCGCCCTTCCTCTGCATATTACTATCGCTGTTTGTGCGCTAAAATGTTGCGAAGTTGCGGTATTTTATCAGTTATTGTGCCCGCTGATCTCCCAGTTCATAATTATCCATTGCTTGATTATTAAAAACATCGATCAAATGACAAAAACGGTGTAACGATTATGTCACTTTAAAGCACATGTTGTGCATAAAATTACGCATTGGTTGCAGATAAAATAAAAGGAAACGCAAAAGCATCCGCGCAAAAGCAAAAGGCAAACGAAAAGCTCATGAATGCATGGTTGTCTTGCACTTGCATGGTTGTCTCACCTTGCACGATCAGGCGCATCACACACACGCGCGCGCAACACACTGCAAACAACACACATGCACACACACAAACGCGCCAGCCAGCTGTGCTGCCTTTGCTGCTGCTTGTTTGTTTATAAGGCACGTGTTTAGAACCTTGGCCAACGCGGTTGTATAGCCGAAGCGGTAAGCAGTCGTACAATCGGAAGATCCAAGGGACCAAACCCTGCGGGGCCCTTACGTTTTTCGCGGAACCCGGGCCCCCGGCGCGTCCGCCCCCGGGCCCCCGCCCCGGGGCGGCCCCAGGGGGGCTCTTGGCCCCCCCCCGCCCCCGCCCCCCCCCCCCTTTTCCGCCACCCCCGGCCCCGCGCGGCGCCCGGGGCCCCGCGGGTCCCCGGCGGCCCGGGTGGACTGCCTTCTCCCTTTTTTATTTTTTTGACTTTTTGGCCACCCCCCCCCCCTTTTTTATTTGAATAATCGTGATGAAAAATTTGATCGTTCGCAGGTTATTGTGTCTTGATCAAAATGCCGGACCTGGACGACGTTGAAATGACATCAACGGCGGTCAAATCGGAATCGATTCAATTTGAAGAAGATGATCTGCAATACGAGGAGGATATCCTTCGAAATCCGTACTCAGTCAAATGTTGGTTGCGATATATCGAGCACAAGAAGGATCAGAAAGCGCTGCCAGAGAGGATCAACATGGTTTTCGAACGTGCTTTGAAGGAACTGCCTGGCAGGTAGGGTTTTGTCTTTGTGACCAATTGGCTGGCGCTGGCGAACAGAGGTCGCAATCGTGCCGGCCCGAGCTCGAGCCAGGCCGGACCGCGATTTCGGGCTTTTGCTTCAGGTCGGGCCGGGGATTTGGACAAAATTCCTGATGGATTCAGCGTGCCAGTGACCAGTACTTGTCTATCACACAACTTTTTCTGTGACAGCAGCAATCATTTTTCCACCAAAAAATACTTTCAGAAAAATCGCAAAAATGATAAGAAAAATTGGGTAAAAATCTGTGTGATCTGACCCACAAAATTCGGCCCGATCCTCCAAATCTCCGGCCCGGCCCGAACCAAATGCCCAAAATCGCGGCCCGGCCCGATTGCGACCTCTGGTTCCTACCAGGCGATTTGCGTCCTCTAGCTTACCCTCCGGTTCGTTCCGACCAAGGCAGACAAATAAATGATTTTCAGCTACAAACTATGGTACAATTATCTGAAGACGCGAAGACGTCAGATGAAGCGCAAGTGCGTCACTGATCCCGGGTTTGAGGAGGCCAACATCTGTTTCGAGCGTGGTTTGGTTTTCATGCACAAGGTTGGTATTTCGTTCTTGAGCTTGTGCCTGCGTGCGGTCCACTAAATTTTCACAAGTGTAGCGGCGTATTTTGCTGTTTACGTTTTTCAGATGCCCCGAATCTGGTATGACTATTGCAAGTTTTTGACTGAACAGCAATTGATCACACGAACGCGCAAAACATTCGATCGTGCCCTGCGTGCGCTCCCAATCACACAACATTCTCGAATCTGGCCGTTGTACTTGACATTCATCAAGCAACATGACATACCTGAAACAGCTGTGCGCATCTACAGGCGCTACTTGAAGGTATGTTTGTTGTCGCGTCATTCTGAAAACACTAATCTTCGTTCATGCGATTTTGTTTTTGAACAAACTGCACATTTGTTTTCCAAAAAATGCACAATTATTTTTCAGTTGTTGCCCGAAAATCGTGAAGATTTTATCACGTATCTGCGAGAAATCGACCGACTTGACGACGCCGCGATCGAGCTGGCAAAAATCGTCAATAACGAACGTTTCGCGAGCAAAGAAGGCAAATCGAATCATCAAGTCTGTGAATGAGAATTTATCGCTGTTTCTTTGCATTGTGTTTTGATTTTGCAATTTACTGAAGTGAAACAACTTACCTTAAAAAACCTGCTAAACACATAAACTTGCAGCTGTGGCACGAGCTGTGCGAGTTGATGTCGAAGAATCCGAAGAAGGTCAAATCGATGCAAGTTGAGCCGATTATTCGTCAGGGCATCAAACGATACACTGATCAAGTTGGCTTGTTGTGGTGCTCGCTCGCTGACTACTACATCAGAAGCGGCAATTTTGAACGGGTGAGGTCATTTATCAGTTAACGATATTTTGACATTGCTTGAAAGCGAAATATTTCGTTTTCAGGCGCGGGACATTTATGAGGAAGCCATCCAGACGGTCACCACCGTGCGTGACTTTACACAGGTCTGAAATTGTAATGTGACAATTTCTGAGCTGATGATGATTGCTTTTTCAAGCAAGTTTAGATCCTTGTTTTCATACAGGTTTTCGACGCGTACGCACAGTTCGAGGAACGCATCGCTACCACCTTGATGGATCAGGCAAGCTTTCCTTTAGATAGCTGTATTTACGAAAGAAATATTGAAAAACAAGAAATATGGTTGAAAAGGAAGTCTCAGGCATCGAAACGTGCGACGGTGACGAACGAACAAGAGTTGGATATCGAGCTTCGTCTAGCGCGATTTGAGAACTTGATGGATCGTCGGCCCGTTCTGCTCAATTCGGTGTTGCTCAGACAGAATCCACACAACGTGCATGAATGGCACAAGCGCGTGTTGCTGTTTGAAGACCAACCGGAGAAGGTCGATAGAATTATTGTCTTTGTGTCAGTTTGTCTTATTTAGTTGAGTTTGAGACTCAGGCTTCAATGCCGTTGTAGCGGCAGGCCACATATTGCAGGATACCCTGGGGGGAGGCGGACCCAGAATGCTGCATGATATCCCCACCCACTCCCCAACTTTGTCAAAAAATGGCCTTTTTCATGTCATGTTACTGAAGAAATAGACAAAAAATGGGCGCTTTGGAATGCTTGTGGTGGCTCTGCCCTCGCTTTGCACACAGATGTGGCAAAAGTCTGTTTACGGCTTTGCAGGCAGTGATGTTACGTTATGTTTACCAATGAGATCTGCTGGTGGGTTTTTTGGAGACAAATTTGCCAGAGGCGTTCGCACTGACGAGCTGGAGCGTCGATCTGTCAACAGACCAACATAACTGCACTCAGCACATTGGCATTTTGGCCTAAGATTGGCTAGAAATGTCGATTTTTTTAAATGCAGTCATTTCTCCTTTTATTTCTTGTTCAGGTCATCGAAACGTACACGGAGGCCGTACAAACTGTCAATCCAAAAATGCAAAGCGGCAAGCTGTGCACATTATGGATTGAATTCGCCAAGTTCTATGAAAAGAATAAACAACTGGAAGATGTCGGTTTCCAGAGCAGTTTATTCATTCTTGGCATAATATTTCAGAACGATATCTGTTCTCTCATTGGTTGTACTTGTGTTCAGGCGCGAACGATTTTCGAAAAAGCGCTGAAAATCGACTACGCCAGAGTCGACGAGCTGGCCACGGTCTGGTGCGAGTACGCTGAATTTGAACTTCGTCAGGAGTTAGTTTTTTTCACCTAATCTTGTTCTTGAAAACTGCGAAAATGCTGATTAGCTTTATTCCATGTTTAAAAACATTATGAACGGACTTTCAGCAAGATCGATCGAGCCGTCAAGCTGATGAAGCGCGCCACCGCCCCGCCGCCACACAAAACGCACTATTTCGACGAGGTATGAGATCACATTTGACATTTTACTGATAGTGTGTTGTCGTCGGCTATATTTGCGAAATGTGCTATTATCTGTATTGTACATTTCCCTTCTATATTGTATACAGGTCGTCAAATGCGGAAAAGAACCTAAAACAACGTCTCTTCGCTTTGCAGAGTGAATCGGTCGAGAATCGTGTCTACAAATCGCTCAAACTCTGGTCAATGTACGCTGATCTCGAGGAAAGTTTCGGCTCGTTCGACACCTGCAAGGCAGTTTATGACCGAATTATTGATCTGCGCATTGCCACGCCACAGATCATCATCAATTACGGAATGTTTCTCGAGGAACATAATCATTTCGAGGAGGCCTTCAAAGTGCGTTGCAATCGTGCTGGTCTTAGTTTTCTTTTAATTTGACTTCCTTGAATGAGCAAAAAAAGAAACCGCTCGGCGCTTGCAGGCATATGAGAAGGGTGTGGCGCTGTTCAAATGGCCGATTGTGTGCGATATCTGGAATACGTACCTGATGAAATTCGTCAAACGATATGTGAGTGCTGTCGGCATTGCAAATTGCCTCTTTTTTGACAAAAGTGTCGTGGATTAAGAAATTATATTTCCGTTTTAGGGTGGCAAAAAACTGGAGCGTGCCAGGGACCTATTCGAACAGTGTGTCGAGCATTGCCCGCCTGAGTTTGCGAAAAGTACGTTGCTGAATATTTGCTGAGTTCTTATTTTTCATTCTATGTTTGTTGTTTTATTCAGGTGTAGAGAAAGTCGGAGGCAACGTTATCTGAGGTGACGCTGAATATATTTGAGCCAAAACATTTTCTCTTGTCTCGTAAACTCTGCTTCAGACATTTACCTGATGTACGCCAAACTGGAAGAAGAGCACGGTCTGTCCAGGCACGCCATGTCCATCTTCAATCGTGCTACCAAGGCTGTGACAAAGGACGAAATGTATGAGGTATGAATGACTCGTTTGTTCCCCATGTTTTATCTCTTGCACTTATGAAAATATGGGACGATGTGGTGCATACGATGCTCTTTCATGCCTATGAAAGTACGAAAATAACTAGGCATGTGCCAATATGGGAGGAAACATTGCAGATGTTCAACATTTACATCAAGAAAGCAGCTGAATCCTACGGAGTCACCAAGACACGACCGATCTATGAAGATGCCGTTGAGCGCCTGCCGGAGGACCGGGCCCGGTTGGGGTTTTTTTACATTTTCTTTTTTTGTTCGACAAATCGTCTAAATCTGTCGTGCTTGCAGCGAAATGTGCCTGCGATTCGCTGAAATGGAGAAAAAGCTGGGCGAAATCGACCGAGCACGAGGCATCTACGCGCATTGTGCACAAATGTGCGATCCAAGGGTGAGGGGAGTGTGTTATTTCCTAGCAAGGCTTACTTTTTTATTTTGACTGACAACTGTAATTTGCAGTTACAACCGCATTTCTGGGAAATCTGGAAGGATTTCGAAGTGCGTCACGGTAATGAAGATACAGTGAGAGAGATGCTACGAGTGAAACGATCAGTGCAAGCGACCTACAATACACAGGTTGGCCACACGGAACTTTTGTGTGTTGAAGTGTTTGTCACATGTGTTTTGATTGACAGGTCAACTACATGTCGGCACAAATGCTTGCTGCCGCCGGCGGGCAACAGAAATCAAGTAAGTTTCTGTGGGAGCTCGACTTTCTCTTGAATTTTGCTCATGGTGGTTTATGTTTGTACCTGAGTGGCAAGCCTTGGCCTAATTACGCGCCTAAGCCTAACCATGCTGCAGGGCTAAGCCCAAACCTATACTACCATTGGAGATGGGCTTTACTAGTACCCTTTCGTCCAGCATTCTATCACGAGCATGTGTATTTGCAGCTGACGAGCTCACAGCCGGTGACAGTATGGCCATGTTGGAGGCACGCGCACAGAAACTGGTCGAAGAAGAAACACGAGGCGCTGTAGTACCGCCGAAAACCACCGCTCCTGGTTGGTGCTGATGCTGGGATAACCTGCCGTTTTGATCTTTTGTCTGCGTGAACTTAAAATGTTTTGTAAAAAATCGCAATTATTGTCATTGACAGGTGGTTCGATCACGTTCGTTCGTGGTGACACGGTGCAACAGACGGGCGTCAAGAATGTGGTCGGCACGGCGAATCCGGATGAAATCGAGCTCGATGACGTTGACATGGACGAGGGACAGCAGGAGGAGGAGGGTGCACCTGGTGTGTTTCTGACGCCCATCTTAATTGTTTTTTATTACTATCGCTTGCATCAATCATGGCGACCGGCGCGGTGCGGTATTGTCCTGGTCACGTGACATTTCTTAAAGAAGGATATCTCGACGTTTGGATGCCACATGCTTTGGCCAACGTAGAACTTTTTTTATTAGGGAACAACTTTTACGCTGGTCAAAATTAGGCATCAGCACATCCAGAAATATCCTTAATGCAAACAGTCATCTGGTGGTTGTGACCAATTTAAAATCCGACTGGAGCGATCATTAATCTGCTGTGATTGACAGGCATGCATTCTTTTTCGTGCAGAGTAACTTTGTTCAATTTCAGACGTGGAGGTCGAAAAGCAGACCGTACCGACTGAGGTGTTTGGCGGTTTGGTACAAGAAGACGAAAGTTGATTGTGCTAACGAAATAGGTATTGCTGAGCCATCTTTTGTTAGAATTAAGCTACCTACCACGAGTAATATCAACGGAAATTCGTGTTTCGGTGTCGGACATTGCTCCGCTGGATTTCACAGACTTTGCGTTCTGAGCGTGGCAATTTGACCGCGTGGGTGGGTCTCCACATGGAATTCTCCGGCACAATTTACATAATAATACATATGCGTGGGTGATTTCCATTATTATTGGTGCACTAAATAAGACGCAAACAGGTTGTTTACGGATTGCTGCGTTTGCAAATTGATAAAACGGTGAAATTACCACAATCTTGGAGATAACACGGCGGTATAAAACATGTACAAGTTTCCTTGTTCAGCGGTGCTGTATAGGCTTTCATCAAATTCCTGAATCAACGATACCCGACACTGTTGATTCAGCAACATTTGTGCCAATCAATAATATGGTAATGAACTTGGAGTTGTTTACGTTAACACATAACAACACTTTCAGCCCCCACGCTTCTGGCTGGCGCCATGTCTTATCTTTTTGTCTTAGACGGATTATTATTGCTTGCTGACTGTGCATTTGGCTACGACAATTCGTAAACAAATGATCATGTACTCGGGCAAAAGAAGCCCCCGTTTATGGCTGAAAATCAATCTGCTTTTGTGCGTGCTGCTTTTTGCCGACCAGATTTCGGCCAAAAGTCGACAGTTCATCGGTCACAAGCAACCAGGGCGAATCTGCGGTCTGAAATTATGGATGTTGCTCAAACGTGTCTGTCGCACCGTTCCCCTCAGCGACCGAGAACATGGAGGTTGGTGCGCTTGCTAAGAGCACCGTTGCGTTCGGAACTTTGCGGACCCACACAAAAGCTCTGCTGAAATTATATGAGTTTCTTTATTTCTGGGAAGTTTATGTACTGCACAGGTCTAATGTTCGGAATGTGGACGTCGGAATGGTTGACGTATAAAAATTGGTGATCGGATTAGATCCACCTTGCTTGGCCACGTGACTGTTTGGTTCTGTCTTCGACTCCTGACAGCCTTGTTTTGAATAAACATGAACGCTGTGTGATCTACGAATCTACGTATGTCATTAGTGTTGTTGCCTGCCCGGATCGATCTGCTCACGCAGACGGGCGGGGCACCAGGTCATCGTCAGTCCGATTTCCGAATACATCAGAAGCGCCAAGTGATTTCGACCAAAGCTGTTCCAATCGCCAAGCTTCACCAGATGTTTCATGGTAAAAGAATTCCAGATAGCGTGTCCCACGACCACCATACACATGGGTACCACCTGACACATCAGCTGTCGCACAGTTGCTGTCTGCATCACTGCACCTACGAATATCTCAAGTCTTTCTGTCGTGCTCCGATCTGATTATGCTCACATCTACATAATGTCGGTGCGTCACCAAGCCGGTTGTTTAATCTTTATTTTTGAGGCGTCTTTTTCTGAAGTTCGTGAGTCAAAACTTGCGCGACCCACGATATTCTGATGAAGCAATGGCATTTAATGGTGATAATAATGGATTTCAAGGTTGATTGTCATTTGTTTATTCTTTGCACCCTGTTTCTCGTACAAAGTACGTGGCGGCAGCGTATCAGACAACGATGCGCGTTGAGAACAACTTGAAACTCGATTGCAGTACAAACTTCCATTGCTATTGCTATAAAAGTGAGACATGTCTATGTAGCTGGTGTCAAGCACAGTGATCGGTTTTTTCTTGCATCAATGTGCAGTATTGCAAGACCTGAGGACCGTGCTTGATATCGACCGGTTTCTGTATGAATATGTGAAAGGTTACAAACATCAAGTGCTAAATACTTCACGACATTTGTACAAAATAAAATACATATCCTTTCCATCCATTTCGCTTTTCATTTTCTCACTGATTTGATTTCAATGAACCGAGATTATTTTCAATGGTTTTTATGCAAATGCATTTTATGTTTTATTCAAAATAAAAACAAACATAAAGCCAATTTAACGCCACTCCTACTTTCTCTCCTCCCCTAAACCAATTCGAACGTGTTCTTCCTTTAACAACGCAAGTTAAACCGGGCCGAAGGCACGGGTTGTCGCCTAGTTCAATTGGTGATTGAATCGGTTGGTGCCCAATCAACTCTCATATCCCATTCAGTCCAGCCAATCTATCCGACGTGGCGTATTGTCAGATTCGCAAGAACATGGGCTCGCAGCTGTTCGCTCGTCGAGCGCATCTCCATTTATGAGAATGGGGTGGACATTGCTGGCAGGATCATGTTCGCTTGGCTAGCCATAATCGGGCCAAACGCCTTCGAACAACATCCAGAGCCAATTAATGTCACGTCAGGGAGTTGATTCTCTCTGTGAAACATCAGGCATTGGATATGAATCGGTGCCGACTGCCGATGACAGCCACAGCTGATCCGGCATTGGGTGACATTTTCAAAACGGTGTAAAGGTCAGTTGGGTGTAAAGGTCGGTGGAAAGCTCGGTGTGAGAAAGTTCAGTGTAAGCTCGGCGTAAGCTTGAAACAGTGCACGCTGAGCAAGCAGCAGACGCGCGTTTCTAAACGAAAGGTCAACTTTGACAGTCTCCTGTGCAAGTGTATGTAAATCGTTTGTTTGCAATATTGTTTGTTTAGGCTGGTTGCACAAGCGTTTTTAAACGATATGTATGAATTTCGTAACTTTTCATGGAACCGTTTTGATTTCGTGCTGCGATTAAGAGAGATCGACGATTGGGCTTGACGACAAATAACGGCACAAATCGTGGCTTGATCGCTGACAAGTAATTACTGCAAGATTTCGAATCTATACATTTGTCCTCTCGATAACGCGATCTAGTTTGTTATCACACGTCAATCGTAAGTATTGCGCAGTTGTATTATGTACATACATAGGTAAAACGGCAAGTGTTCGGGTTTACAGCGAGATATATGCGTTTCTCATATGAAATGTAGGAATGGCAGGTAATTGTATCCGACGGGAATAAACACCGCTCTGTCTGCCGCCGCGTTTAACTATCGGTGACCAGGGGGCACTTTCTATTTCGTACAATTATAAAAACTTACAATTTGTAAGTTTTTGGTTTTATCATATCTTTCGATTAACAACACCGCTGAAGTCTGCTCCCATGTGCATTGTGAACAACTTTTACGCTGGTCGAAAAAACAGAAACAACGATATCGAATGATATGACCAATTCAAAAATCAACCGTACAATTTGTAACTCGTTACAATTGAAATAGAAAGTGCCCCCAGTAGGTTCACAGTCAATGAGCTTTGATTTGGGCTCATAGGTTGCCAAATCAGGGCGTCAAATCGTGTCGTTTGTGTCAAATACTGTAATCAGTCCGATCATGCATCAACGTGCCGCCACCGTGTGTGATTTCGTCCGGAATGTGTAAATGTGAAAGATATTGCAGATATCAAGTAAACACGGCACAACGCGCACTTGTGCGAAATAAAAATTTATAACATAAAAACAGGGCTTACAATTATACACAATGTCGCAATATGTTTGGTGGCAATTGGAATTTTGAATCGTTTGTATATGGATACTGCGTGGTTTGGTCGTACCTAAAGTCAAGTATATAAGAAAAGCTTTCGACACGTTCACTCTAAACATCAGCCAACTGATTGGACAATCACAGAACGTCCGAATGGATCGAGACCATAACGTTCACTAGGCATCAGTGAGACTGTTTTCGCTATTCTCTTCGTTTTTGGCCGCAATCCGCAATCGTGATTCCCTCTTCTGTGCCCAACAGTGGGCGGCCGGCCCAAGCGGCGCCGGGTCTGTGGCGGCCTCACGCAACGTTTTGCCTGGATAATCAGGGAATCTTGCACTCTTAAACCATCCCACAGACCAGCGGTGCACCAGGTTCTCATCAGTGGCTCACCGATATAATCGCCAGCGAGATGTGTCCACAGTTGATGTGCCAGTTGTCTGTCTGCATCCGACATGTTCATCGCTGCCCGACCCGACATCACCACCGGGACGAGAATGGCCAACAGCTCGCTGAACCACGCCGGCTGCAATTACGGTGAGTTTGAAATTTACGGGCATGTCATAATAACATCGCATACGATTTTTTTTAAATTTCTCTAAATGTCTGCTTGGACCAGTAGACCTCAGACTCCAAACACTGAATGTATGAAACTCATGTCTGAGCGCATGAACGGCTATAGAATGCGCGCACCAAATATCGCCTATGTTGCGCGAGACCGTGAACTTCCTGTAATTGAATGAAACCGAGAATCTTTTCACCTGCATGTTTGTTCAATCTCGAATATAATTCCTTCCCGTATCAACATGGTTCTTCCCTTGAGAACACGAACAACACGAACAGGTATCATTCAAATTCACAAATGCTCGAGAGTTTTTTGAGATTGGAAACCTGCGCCCGCTGGATGACAAGTCTACAATTTTCGTTATGTAGGCAATCAAACACAGTATGTGAAACACATGATCGTGTGAACGTAATGATATCCGTTCAAATACAAGAGCTGTTCTGTGCGCGCAGTTAACAAAAAAAATAAAAAGACTTAGGGTGGAATTTTCGAAACGGTGTAAAGGTCAGTTGGGCGTAAAGGTCGGTGTAAAGTTCGGTCGAAAGCTCGGTCGGCGTAGCTCGGTGTAAACGTGAAACATTGCCTGTTATTAACGTGGAATGTTTCAAGTTTACACCGAGGTCTATCACACTGAGCTGTCGACCGAGCTTTCCACCGACCTTTACACCCAACTGACCTTTACACCGTTTCGAAAATATCACCCGTAGCCCCTTGATGGCTTCGTAGGGCTCTGATACAGCACCTGGATATGTAGTTTTGCACCGTACAGTTCAAAAACAACATGCGATCTCTTGTAGCATGGTGCACAGAAGCAACAAGCGTCATCAACATTATCGTCTGTTGTGTGGCGTTATTTATGGTGCGTGTGCGACCAAAGCCACGGGTATGTTACTCTGTTCTCTTTTAACGGAGGCTTGATTTGAAGTGATTTGAAGTATTTGATTGTGTACTTCAATTCAACGTAGATCGCCCCGTCGTCCATTCACTGTTCAATCGACGTCGATCGAACGCAATTTCTGATCGATCAATTATTGAATCAATCAATTTCGTGCGATCACTACAAACGCGCCTTCCCAATCCAACTCACACATCGTTATCTGGCAATCGGGCCGATTCACGGTGAAAACAGGTTCATCATTGAATTGAATTGGTGATTGGTTCGAATTCTGTTGGTATTCAATCAATTCACATGCCCCACTATTCAGTCCCACAAATCTATCCGACGTCGCGTACTGTCAGATTCGCAAGAACATGGGTTCACAGCTGCATTCACTGTTCGCTCGTCGAGCCTATGCGCACCTGTATGAGAATGGGGTTGACATTGCTGGCAGCGGCGTATTCGCTTGGCCAGCCATACTCGCGCTAAATGCCTTTGAACAACATCGAGAGCCAATCAATGTCAGGTTGGGGTTCTGTCGACCCGGCATTAAAGGGCGCGTCAAACGCGTGTAAAAATCAGATTTCGAGTAACGTTTCGGTTGTCAGCGTCTTTTTTGGCGTGAAATTATGTAAAAAGAAGTCATAATACCAAAAATTGTGGTTTTAAGACACGTTAGACACACCGAAACCAATCACTGAATGACCATCTGACTGATGTTTCATCCACTGATGTTTCACGCTTCAGTCACGTGGTGGCCATCATCCGCGATCCCATATCCCGATTCGTATCAGCCTGGCTGCATGTGTGCATTGTGCGCATGTACGAACGGCCATACATGCCAACTTCGGTGAGCAGAAAAATTCCGGCAGTTTTTTTAAAATTTTTTTTTATCAAAAATCGATAAATGCGGTATTTTCAACACGCAGTCTCGCTGTCTCGGTTGCCCTACCAGCGATCTGTGTTGTTTCATTCGTGTGCTCACGGAAGCACTGTTGTTTGGACGTGAGAGTTTGTCGACTACGGTCACCGAACGGTCAGTGATTCAGAGATTCATGGTGTTGTTGTTTGTTGTTGTTGTTCTGGTGTTATTGCATCTCATCAAATTGTTGCTGATTTTATTCTGATGTTCAGTGAGCACACCGACATTGGTCTGCATCTCTGGCCGCAGGCGTGCCATTGTGACTTGCTGGAACGAGCTCGTATGGATAGTTAGTCAAAACTGTTTCCCTAATTTCGAAAAAAAACGGCTAAAAACAATCTCTATTTAAGGACACAACAACGCATCGGTTGAATTTCTTGATTACACGAATTCGACTCGGATCGTGCGTGCACTGAGGACACGTTATTGGGTCGATGCGCGCTTACTCGGTTGGGTTGTCGTCGGTTTCTCTTTATTGTTCTCTTAAGCTTTTAGAATTCTTTCAAAATCGCCAGATTCGGGCTACGGTGTCAACGGCAACGAGCCATTTCTGTCTTCGCCCACCGTCCACCAGACTTCGCAATACAAACAGAATGTGAAAGCAATACTGCGTGCACATCCAGAGCTGGTACACATGATTGAAAGGGTGTATGCCAGGGACAGAGAACTGCACGATATTATGATGTCATCTCAATCATTGATTGATTAGTGAGTCGTTTGGTTCAATTATGTATGTATCTACATTGTATTTGTCACAGGACAAACCAGACAGAAGAGGATCTAAAGTAGACTCTAAAATCACTGTGGATAAACTTTACCAACCATTGCAGGTTTTAGGTCCATGATTTTGTTCCCAGGAGCAGTTCTTTGCAGTGGTATAACAAAAAATTGCCTCCTCATTTCGCTCTCTCTCTCAAATACAAACAGGCAAAGACAGTCAAAGCCCGAAAGCACACCTGAAAGTTAGGCATTGCGATCATGTGCAGTTTGCCGATGTACTTGAGTTCCTTGTCGACATCCTCGATTCGTTCGTGCTGCCGATCGTTGGGCATCGCGAGCGCACACACAATCTTGGAGATGATCTGGATTGGTTGCGAGTGACATAGGGTGGCACAGAAGTGGATTTGCTAGGATAAGGATCGCGGGTCCATGAAATACGCTGCAACGTTGTATAAATATGCAACAGTTTGCAATCGATGTCCTTTCGGGACCTCTGACGGCCCAAGATTGTGACTAGCCAACATTACTCACTCGAGCCCTGAAGGATCACCCACCCCGGATGTACTAACATCATCAGTTTGCGAACACGAATTGCTTTGTGCTTCGAGACTTTTTTGTTCTGTTTGACTCAATGAAGGTCAAAATACGGCACTTTCTGTTTCTTGGGTACATATATGTAATGTACAATTGGACCCACATATCATACCGACCTGCACAAATGCCAGTGCGTGACCGCGAAATCCTTCGTCCGTGTACCACAGCTTTACTGGCAGTTTGTCAATTTCGTCGAATTTGAACTCTTTCTTCCACGTCGGATTGTCGAACACCTGGGGAATAGAGAAACTCAAAAGCCTTTGACTTGCTACTCTGATTATTCTGCTTTTGGATTGGCGTGGCAAATGACAACGTCTGAGAACATTTAACTTTTTTGAAACATGCCGTCGTTCAATTTTGATGCTCATGAGATATGGTGGGTGGGTTCAACGAAAGCTTGCCTCCCAACCGAGATTTGTGTCATCCCTCACGGTGTCAGAGTTGGACCGTGTGGTCCAGGCGTACATACCTAATAGATTCAGGCTTTCATTCACCCAAGCCTGAGGTTTGAGTCTGAACGCCATCCTCAGTACTGACCACCGTATGGGAAAATCTGTATGCAGTGATGTTTCACCCACCTTCTGCAGCGTCCTCAGTGCGATCTGGTAGAGCTCGCCGAAATCCTCGGGCCACGATGCCAACAATAAACGACGCTCCTGTTCCGTTAGTTTTCTCATGGTGACTGATCGGATCACGGTTCGAATAAATGTTATTGTTCAACAAAACTTTGTGATTGCAGGTCAGGTTTTCTGAAAAAGAACGAATAAAGTGGTAGTCGAGTGAATGCACAGATTGCAGAAGTCAGATGGAGTGCCACATACTGTGTGGTCAAAAGTACATTCAGGCTATATTAGTGTACAATACACTGCCAGTACATGATCGAAGCATGTGATATCCCACCCGGTTGAATCTTCAAAAAGCGGTCATTGCACTACAGTACCCGAATAAACATAAGGTCAATTTATAATGCTTGCTGACTGCCAGGCAGTAGCAGCCAGAAATTTGTGACTGCACATTCGGTCAGCTCAACAACAAAGCAACCCCAGGTCGGCAAGCAGCGGTCAATGGGACAGAGAGGAACAGGCAATCACTACAAGCAATCACTGCCTTGCCGGTCACTTCTGCTTGTCCGTGCCTGCCCTTAATTTATTTGACTGCTACTGCCCGGGGAGTCAGAAGTATAAATCGACCTACTTCAGGCTTGCGCTTTCACAAATGTCTTGAACTTGCTTCGGCAGCATTATTATGCATGTAAATGCGGTTTGGTGCTTTTAGAACCACTTTTGCGACCACGGCGCTGTCCCGGCGATGACGACAACGTCCAGCTCCTCAAATTGTCGCATGTTTTTGGCCACATCTTGCGCGCAGAAACGCGCCGAAGCGGACCGCAACCGCAAAAGTGGTAAACGCGATTTGCGGTTGCGGCAACGGACCGCAACCGCATTTGCAGCCTTCTCAGTGCGCAATCACTGACGTCACAGTATGGGTGCAATCATGGGGCTTCGTCTGCGACTAGTATCTTACAATAGCAGCATGCAGTCATCAGGGTTGGGCAAAAAAACGACGGCGTTTTTTCTTAAACAAAAACGACGTTTTTTTAAAAAAAAACGCCTGGGTCGTTTTTCGTTTTTTTTAAATCCTGAATTTCCTTGATTTTCCCTGATTTTTCAGGGAAAGTACCCTGATTATCAAGGAAAATCAATTTTTTGTCCCATTTTTTTCAAAAAATTTTCGACCAATTTTTACTTTGTCGAGATACGTCGATATACGCAGTTTGACTTTCAATGATGACCCCGGCCAAAGTTGGTCCCATGATGCGGGTCTGATATGGGATCTTAACAACTCGCTAGAAAAGGGTTGAAACCGTTTATTTTGCCTCAGAACACATACGTAGAATTACTTCATTTAACCACGTTTTCTTCCCAACATGAGCGTTTTCCTATTTTTTGGGGGCATATTTTGGTCATCTAGGCGTTTTAAAAAAAACGTTTTTTTAAAAAAAAACGTTTTTAAAAAAAACGATTTTTTGAAAAAAAAACGTTTTTTGCCCAACCCTGGCAGTCATATGAGCAGAAAGTGTCAATAATTATTTCCATAACAAACGAGATCACAATGTTTGATTCGGACACTGGCGGGAGACATGTCTAAGGCTTGACGACTATACGACAATGACGTCAACAGCTGGTGCAAATCGCAGGACGAATTACGGTGAGACCATTGACCATTGAGAATAAATGACAAGAAGTAACCCCAAAAGGCTTTTTTGACGTTTTAGAGCAGTTTTCCCCCCGAAAGTAATTTAAAACGTTTTTTTGCCCACTCTGTGCTACAGTCGCAAGTCGTTGTGGTGACACAACGGGACAACAAAAATATCAAGAAGAACCAAATATCACCATTGCGAACAGTGCAAGCCAGGCAATGCATACATATTTCCGGGACACGAATACATCACCTTCAGCTAGGCACCAAGAAACGTTTGGGTCACAAATCAATTGAATCACAAATCAATCACACACAATTGAACATGGGCCTCAAGAGATATGTACGTTGCTGTGAGTGTGTCACAATCAATTAATCTTGCATTTTGTTCATCTGAATGATGAAAACACTGGCTACAATAAGCCTGATTTTGCTCACAACCACGTGGAAAACTTTGAATACTGCATTAGATCTTCGATGAAAACAATCCACGCAGACTAAACATAAGGAGCCAAAACCTGAACCGAAGACTTCAACCTGTGAAGTGCGCGCGACCAAGTCCGCCCAACTGATAATTTCCCCGGACCGTTTCCATGGAGAAATGCTGAATAGTAGTTGTCCCCAGACGGAGGTGATTGTTTGATTCCGATAACGACAACCATAGCAAAGAGGGACAAAAGACATTTTACAACAACATCGTTTGCATTGCACCTCAAGGGAAGTACAAACAAGCATGGAGAAGTTGGTGTAGTAGGAATTACCCATACTACTGTATGTCTTTTTGTCGGCAAGCATTCATCCCCTATAACCTGGTCAAGGCCAATGAAAGCTTCTCAGTAAACAATAATCATCTTTGTGTGTTAATTTCGTTCTCTCCCGCACCATGTAAATTCTCGCGCGCTGATTGGACAGTGCTCGCGTGAGATATTATCAGCGCTTGAGAAAAATTGTTTCGCGTTGCGTGCCAGAACGAAGATTATTCAGGTCATAGCCCAGTACTGTATATTGTTTCTTTCGTTGTTTACTTGCCCAAGTGGTGTGTATAATTGAAAACCTTCCATCGAAGCTACATTCACTATTTTATGTGCACGAAGTTGGGAAATCTGCTTAATCATTCATTAGTTTATTGACTGCCAAAGCGCCCATCGTCGCTTTTAGCCGAAACGCAACTCGGTTCCAAATGGGTTCCCTCAAACGAGCACCAAACAGCGAAAGAAATGTGCATTGTCTTGAAAGCGACAACTTGCGTCGACGGCATTAGAATAACCCAGTTCGGTCCACCGTGTGCAGAAGATTATATCGCGTGAGCAGAACAAAATATAAAACACGATTGTTCACAATACATTGGCCTTACTCATCACATGAAAATCACATGACTATGACAGACTGACAAGGCAAAGTGAGTCAGATCTCGTGCAGGTGAAATCTCATTCTCCTTCTTGTGTCTAAATATAATAAACAAACTCAGCACAATGTTGTTGCCATGAGACTTTCGCTGCATGCTTGGCATCAGATTCTTTCTGAAAATACCGGAGAATGCCAAATAAAGCCCTTGGGGGCTTATTTGCAAGATGTTTCGGATTTGAGCTTTCCAACAAATTTCTCAAGAAAGTCCCTGAAACACACAGATGAAAATGTTCCGAGATTGTGCTTTTCCAAAGTTCCCCCCCCCGGTTGGGGCTAATTCAGGTGGGACTTATTTCACATTCTCAGGTACAGTAGTGGGTACGCATTGTCATACATTCAAACGCACGGCACTAATATTCTCAACCACGAATGAACCCTCGATTGTGACACGTAATGCACTGCAATCGAACCAGGTCATTGGCGCCGAGGGATAGGGGGCTGAGTTGGGCGATGGATCGACCCCGGCATTCGATGTCGGGCAGAAGCAGACTGGATTTGACCAGGAAACATTTGGGGAAGATGCCCCAGATCATCTGCCAGAGCGCGAGACGGCATGAGTCTGAAGAAACAGAGAACAACAAGAAAAACAGGAACTATATGTATATACATTAGGTAAGGTACAGCTTAGGCGTTGTATATGTGGTAAACGTTGGTGATCGGATCCAAACGGGACTAATATTCATCTTGTCAACGCAGTTCTGCCCACGTTATGCGTACATTTCCTCATTTAGTTCTTATGGTGCTGTCGTCAACTCAGATCTTCAACTTTTGTCGTCAGCTCCCATGTGTAATTTCTCGCTCTCATTTCGGGCTACTTGAGTTGACCACTTGAGTTGATGACTTAATCAGGCTCATTTAGGGCTGCTTTGGTCTGGCTGCGTTGCCGACCAGCGTTGACAATTTCCGTTGTTCGCCATTAAGACCGAATAAGCCTAGCTTTGTTCACGCACCTAATCTCAAGGTATTCTTGTGCAAACAAAACAGTACAAACAAAACAAAAGCCCCAGCCGATCACGAAGTTCTTGACAAAAAGAACAAAAATATCAACCTTTCATTCTGAGACACGCGCGAGCGCACTGGCTCGCATCCAAGCTGATCTCACCGAGAATTTGGTCGAAACTCAGAATCGCCGGTTCGACCTCGAACGTAACGGTGCCGGAACATTCTGGAACTTTGGAATAGATTTATTTTTGGAACTCATTCTCGAAATCTAGGGTTGCACATCTTGCTCATGACAGCCTTGGTTAACTTTGATGCAAGCATGCGCTCTACGACGACTGTAGCACAACTGGACCAGAACAAAAATGGCAAAGTTTGTTTGGGGGAAGAGGATTTGCGACTGAATGGTGGTAGAGCATTGAATCTAAAAAATCCGTCACGCCCAAACAGACCATCAGCTGCACCCAAGAACTGGCCAGTTTGCACCGTTTCCAGTTTCAAGGCAATCAGGTCACCGGTATTTGTGGAAATATCGGGTGCCCCACGATCGACCATTGAATTATTGAGTGGCGGTGCCAGTGTGTCCAGACCGCTGTGTGCAATTGGCGTACTCAACAACACTGGCGGTGTCGGTAAGGGGATGGATGATGTTTCACGCGTAGTTGTACTAATTGTGCTTGTGGTTGTTGTCGTAGGGGGTGGTGAAGTGGTCTGTTGTAATCGCTGTTTCGTTGTCGTCTCACTCGTTTGAGCACTACTGGCAGTGAACACGAGCAAAGGAGCGGGTCTGGTGGCCACCGGTCTACGTGGTCTGGCGGTGGCTGCGATAGTTTGACCACCACCGACCACCAACCGAAGCGGCGCCGGTCGTGTGACAATGGTGGTCGGTTCGAAAGTGGTCGCTGTCGTGATCACCACCCGGTTGGTGCCGAATTGCGGCCTCAATCCATTGCCCGTCGAGAAGGAGTTGGGTCGCAATTGTTGCAACTGACTCTGGCGACTTCGATCCACGAAGCTCAACGGCGCACTGGCTGGCGGTCCCAAGGTGGTCGTTACACCGCTGCCGCCGCCGCTTTTCAGCAATCGATTTCTCGGTCGTGTGTAGTTCTTCTGCAGCGATTCGAAGAAGTCCGTCAAATTCAGTGTTCTAAACAGGGCGCGAAGATTCTCCACTGACGAGACCGGAATCAAGAACTTGTCCTTCTCGAAGTCTGCGGCCGATGTCGGTTGTATGGGTGGGGCTTGCAGACTCGAGGGTTGAATAGGGACTCGTTGATGTTGCACTGGCAGCACAAAAGGTGCGCTTGCGTGTTGGAATGCCAGGGGTGCTCTAATTTGGGGTATCGGCGGTTGTTTCGACGTGTGCAGAGCGTTGGAACCAAGATTCGTTGGGTGGGAAGCAAGGGGCACTCTAATTGAGGGAATAGGGGGATGTTGGGGTCTTGTAATGTGGGGATTGTGGGGTTTGGAGTGGATTAGGCTTGATTTATCAGGGGGTAAAGGGTTTGTAAGCGGTCTGCTCCCCAGTTGTGCGTTTGCTGGCGTCAACAAACGAAAAGTTGGCACTGGTGGCGTGGGACTGGGTGCCTGTCCGGGTCGGGGCGCGAACAGAATCCGTCTCAGACCAGCACTTTCCTCCGCCGGCAGGTTGAGAACGTGGAAATGGTTCGTGTGATGCAGGGTTTCGGCACTTTCACGACTCGATCGACGAGTGTCGAACAAAATGTCGGGCGCCCGTTGACTTTCTTGTCCGGGTACCAAGGACGATCCATCAGATTCGTTTTCGGCACGTGAAGAATAGTAATGATGAAAGTGATTGGCGACGTCGATGTTGATGTTGATTGGTCCGTGGTGATTGGCGGGAATTTGAATTTGCCGCCTCGTCGCTTGAATGGCCGGCGGTTTGAACATTCGTATTTTCATCGCCTCCGGCATTGGTGTAGTAACAACAACTTGATTTTCATCCATTTCATCAACTATTTCAGATTCATTAATCATCGATTTTGTGCCGAAAACGATCAGATGCGGAGTTGACAGTGTCTGTTCGGATTGACTGTCGACGCCGAATTCGAACGCACTTGAAACATTAGAAACTGTCATTTCCTTCCATCCGCCTTCAGAAGTTGTGCTCCGACTCGTTGATGTTTCGTATTCAATCGGAGGCGCGTCGGTCACAATTTTGATTGTTTCAATAAGCGTTATGTCGTCTAAAACGGTCAGGTTTGAAACATCAGGTGTTGGATTTGAGAAGAACGTCATTGAATCCATTGAATCCAGTTCGCGACTGCTTCGAACGTTTGGCCTTTCCCGACTACTGGACTCGCGAAGTAAATCCAGCTCGGGAATCGAGGAGGGAACGAAATCCTGAAAAACGGAGAGCCATTTTTGGTCACACTGAGAGTAAAAATGATCGATGTTCGTTTTCTGCACATCTGTGAAGGTAATGGATGTAAAATCTGATCGGTGACTGGCAGCAGAGAACTGCTCTTTCAAGCAAGAGGCACACAAGATTCCGATAATATTAACCAAAAATTATTTTCACCTAAATCAAACCAACCCTGTGTTTCAGGCCAGTGCTCTCTCTGCTTTCGGGGTTGTCAATTTTTATCGAATCTGCCCCGATTTTCGGCGCGGGCGTCGGAAATGTGTATTGGCTGATCGGCTGCAAATAACCACTATCAGGCTGCCATCGTTGCCACGAAGCATCGTTCTCGCGAATAATTGTGGCGCTGAAAGAAAATCGAAAATCTGGCCAATACTAGTGTTGTCAATGTTCTTGTCTGTGTTTCGTGTAAGAACAGCACGATGTAGACTGTGTCGTCAACGTGTTCTCACTACACTATCCAAGTGTGTTGTGGCAGCCCTCATTTCTTTGCTCTCGTGTTCGACTGTCGTCGCGCTATAGTTTGCATGCATATTCCACGTGTGTCGTATAGCAGACACCCAGTGTTCTGCTCTGCTGCCTTTGCACGAACCATAGACCGTTGCGTCGACAGCACTAGCATTAGGCGAAAATTTCAGAATATGAACAAAAATGCAACGGCCAATCGTGAACTTTCCAGGAAAAACTTGAATTTAAAACAATAATTCTGACCAACATGAACTGAATGGGTCCCACGTCTCCGTCGAGTTTCCAGGTCGCTCGAATCGTCCGTTTCCGCTCAAAATCCGAATTGGTGATCGAACTCAGCTCTCCTCGGCCACAAGTTTGATACCGAATGCCAATCGCATCCCATAGTTTTGGGTCATCGTTCACGAAACGACCGGCACGAAACGAGCCGTAAATCTGACCCTGTTTGAGCGCCAATCGCGCTTGGAGAAGAAATCCTCGAATGTAGCCACTGGTTGAGTTGATGATCACTGGAAAAAGGTGTTTGGCAAATTCAGAATATTAGTGCCATGCGCATGAGCTCGGTTCCGTGCTTTCGACCTGCGTGCAGGTGAAGATTCTGCTCGGTAAAACCCTTTTAGCTCAAATGCCCAAGTGCGTGTATAAAGCGACGCGGTATGCTCTAAACGCTCGACAAGAACATTATACAGATTCAAACGAAAAACCAAACGCATCCTTACCTGAGTAGTATCGTCCGGGGACATAAAACCGAACTGGTTCACTAGGATAGCGCTCATCAATAACGAACAGCTGATGGGGCGGTGGTGTCAGTCTGGGTTGACCATGTGCTCCAAAATGTTTCAGCGTGTGCTGTGCGCTGCACGGAGCCCCAGTTCGCCAACTGGCCGCTGCCAGCACCGTGATGCACCACTGAAGATGCAAGGTCACCACAAAGGCTGTCCCGACGAAGCTGTGATTAAGCATGTTCTTCATGTTTTCGTTCGCTTTATGACATAGTGGCTAGATTTAGCGACGAATTTCGAAATCGATTAGCGAGAATTATAGCCGCCTTCCGCTCTCTCGTGTGGCGACATTATTGTTCGGTCTCGGACTACCTGGATTTCAACAAAAGTTCCATGTTTTTGAGTATTGCGTAACGGCAGACTTTCTTTTGAAATACTTTTCCGTTCCAATAAACTAAAATTATAAGCATAATTTTCCAAAAATACTGCTTCCTGCAGACGACCATTGAATTCGTTCAGACGCCGGTTAAGCGCATACACGCTGTAACTCACTTTTAGTCATCATAAGTTTTTGAATGTCACCATACCAGAAGGAGATTCTGCGCGTGTTTAAGGAAATGAGCATTTATATTTACTTTGTTGCCACTTTTTTTACTCCAAATCTATGAAGATTATACCCATCTAGATGAGTTTCATACTTTTGAGATGCGCATGCGCTTTGCATATTGACACTTTTCGCTCGGTTTACACAAAAGGTGTGGATGTGTAATAGAATGAATACCGCATGCAAGATTATGATTTTATATCCTTTTTATACTTTTTATTTGTACATAAACTAGTCGTGTGTGTGTTTGAATCTTCGCGCACTTAACCTTGGCTGGTTGTGCGAACCACTTTCCATAACTAGAAAGCCTGATTTCATCTTTATGGCAGCAGATGTGGTGTCCATTTTTGACTAGAGACTAAAACTGACGAAAATGCTTTTTTTTACTTTCTCCGAAGAAAATGGATGATTTGAACCGCAAAAAATAAGTCTGGGTTGCAAATCATAGAGATGTGAGGTCTGACCCGACATTTCGATTGGATATCGGTACAAATGACAACAGCAAAATTGACTGTTTTTTGTGTCGACCCCAAGAATTTCACAGAAGTTGCATCACGGGAAACACAAACTAAAGTTTGACACACAACCAAGCAACACGAGACCCGAAACCTTGCATCTTGATTAGGTTTAACAAGTTTGTCCATCTCAGACACGTTTGACTGACCATGTAATCATGTTTGATGCTCAAGAAAGAGAGAGATCGAACAAAGATTGGGTGCTCTGAACGCATGTTTGATCGAAAGTGGGGCAAACTTTGTCTCAGTGGCATCCATTCCGTGAAGTTTTGTACATTCAGCAAGTTTGTACAGCGCGCATGTAAGCATAAGAGCATTATCCTGTGTGCAGCTTTCTTAAGTTTGCGTTGCAGAAAGGAAAACCACTTCAGCGAGTGCATGCCAAAGCGCACAACGCTAACATTTTAAGTATGCCAGTCAAGCGAGTCCAAGAGAACATGTATGTCCCATGAAGCGTGCCCGGCGGTGGCCGGGCGATTGGACAAAACCGGTTTGAGCAAGAAAAAAGAGCAGCGCTCTTAATTTGTTCCAACGACTCAGGCTTGGCTTAGGCTTATTCGGCCCATTCGTTTTTAGGTTCTGCTCTTTTTTCTTGCTCAAAGTAGTCTTGCTCAAGCCGCCTTTGCTCAATCGCCTGAGCGCCAGCCCACATGGTCTGCCTCTCTGCATCGCATCACAGCATGTTCTGGAGTTTAGGTTCTCCATATTTAGGTTCTCCCCATACAAATTGACACACCAACTTTTGTCGGTGTCGATGTCTGAAGATTGACAAAGTTTTGGAAGCAGCTGCTGAGTCTGTTCTCTTCAAAATTGAGTTTTTGTCGCCATTTTTGCAGCTTGCTCCTGTCCTCATCCTCAGCAGAACGAAACTTTTCAGCAAAATAGGGCCGACTCTCTGTTTGATTGAACCCCATCACTGCATTCATTCGGTTCTCACTATTGATAACCTTCATACATACATATTCCCCTGAACCGCAGTAAACATGTCCTTGCAAATAAACATGCAGTTCTGCAGACAGATATGCGTGGTTATGAACCATTGATTAAAAACAAGACTTTGTGCAAAAACAGGCAAAAATGGGACTTATGAAAACACCACAACATGGACTTGTGCATTTCCCAATTTCTGTCGCATTTCACTCCAACGACAAAGTGGTTTATTGCCCTCGAGCTGACATCCAAGCTTGTGCTTGATCACAAAAGAGCGAAACTTCAAACAGTAAATTCAAAATTTTCTATTTTTTAATGTAGGACTATTCGCGTTCAGGCCCACATATTGGCGGCCAAATGTTGGACAGAACGTCAGTTGAAATCATAAAACTTGAACAACGTTTCACGACGCCACCAGAAACTGTTGCAGGCTCGCTATAGCGACCCCATAAGAGCCAATTTCTTTCGTTGTTTTGCCCTGTGTTTAGGCACATTTGTCAGAAAGTAGATATATATTGGTTTGAAATGTTGCTGGGTGCTGTGGCGCCGGCCTGCTATGCTATTTTTGAAACAAAATACGCTGTAAATGAAGCAACAGAGATGTGTACATACTTGTGGCACCCGAAATCCGGCGGGTTTATTTCCACCGGTGGTCGTTCGTTACGTAATGTACGCGCACTATCACTCACTTAGCGCGCACGACCCGCCAGATAGAACACATGGACACACCGAAATGGGACAAAACCTCGTGTCGGACACATTTTTGTCGCAGACTGACTTGGCTTCGTCTTCGAAAAGCTCTTACCTAGTGTTCAAGTTTTATGGGCTGTTTCCCCATAGTATTGGAGGGAGCAGATTGTCAACGATACTTTTCTTGTCTCTGACACTTTCTCTCTGCCCCAGAAAGGCACATCATCATTTTTGGTTCGCCAGTTCCATCCTGTGGTGGTGGGCTCTGTCCAGCAGCGCCAAAACACACCCTCAGCGAACTGTTGGCTTGTGTTTTTGGTACTTAGAGACCACACCGGTCTCGATAAATGGGTGTAAGCCGACGAGGCATGGATTGTTGGGTGCGCATACATGGGACCCCATTTCGCTGTTGTACTGATCCCCAATAATTCAGACTTTTCTGAGACGTGCCTCGCTAATGTTATCGCAACATGTTACAAAGCTTTCATGCACATACACATGTGTAATACCAGCCTAGAGCTTACATTGTTGTGTACACTGTTTCCCTCGAGAATTTTTTTTAGAAAACGAAATGACATATTTTTGAGCAGTCGCTCAGCCGGTGTGGTGGGTCGTTGGAGCGTAATTAATGTCACAGTTATTCGGGGCCCGTCACGAAATTGGTTAGGGTTTAGGTTACTGTCAAATCTGTACCCTCGTGCACACATACAGTACCTCGGTGCAGTGTCCCGTTTATTGGCACTTGTGTTTACGAGCCATGCATACCGCTGCCGGCTGACAGGCATTCTTGCGAAACAATTATTGGGAACCGACGATTTTGGCACATCCTCAAAAGAATAGTTCACAGGAAAAAGGATTGTAGCTTTTTCTAAGTTCCCATGCACAGATGTGAGCATTACAAAGCCGCCTGCAGCTGCTCATTTATGCATTGGCACCACGCCTGCTGGGTCAACGTCACTGCTACTCAGATTTTGTTCTGTCAAAGTTTATGAATGATAACCAGGCATTTGTCATGTCAAGTTACTACACCACCAATGAATATTGACAAGTGCAGGCCACATCCATGTCATAATGACTTGATGATAAGATCTTATTTTCGTGACAATTTCTCCAACATCAGAGAAATACCGTCATACAGATGTTTCTCCAGCCCAACGCCTCCGAGGTTCCGCTTCCGCATATTCGCCGTTATCAGTCCGTTCTATTTTCTCAGTTTTTTACTGTTCCTGAAGAAAGGAAAATAAGCGCGGTTGTCGCTCGCACGCTGCACTGCAATTTTCGTTGCTTGGCCTCCTTCAAACTCCGTTGAAGTGTTCTTTTACATCACACTTTTGCATAAGTTTGCAACTTTCGTTCAGACAAATCCAAAACGCGACCGTTGAAATGGGCTCGACATCGATAATAATGATCCGAAATTTTATATGTCTCTTATTTTACGCAATTATGGTTGTGCTCGCCAGACACCTGCCTGATGACCAGAAAATTGGTGAGTGAACGTTTGCAGAGTTTAAAAAAAGTTGAACATCTGTGATCAGTGTTCGAACGGGATTCATTTTTAATCCCGGGATCGGGATCGGGATTGGGATCAAGAAGTCGGATCGGTCCGTCCCGGTTTTACCCGTCCCGGGATCGGGATCGGGATTGACCAGATAGTCCATAAGCATAGATAGTCCATAAGTTTCTATCATTTTATGTATAATATGCAAGTTAATGTCACAGGCAACCATGAAACATGTTTATCACACATGAATAAACACCCGGAACTGTGATTAAAGCCGATTGAAAAACGAGAATAGCTTATGACGGATAATTTCAAAGATCATAATTGTAGTCGATCAATGGCAAAGCCTTTGACAAAAAGACAAGCATTTCACCATTTTCTGGTTTCAAACAGTATCTTTTGTCATCAAATAAGTCAGCTGCACTGGAAAATAGCTGTTCAGAAGGCACGCTCGTAGGCGGAGCGCTTAGATATTTGGAAGCTAGACGTGCCAGTAGCGGAAACTTTGTCTCATTTGTTGCCCACCACGACAACATTTCCTCGAAATTGAATCCCTTCGTTCGATGCAACTTTGTGTAACCGTTCAGTTCTAGCTCGACTTGTTCGCGATTGGTGGTGCTTGCGGTTTCATCACGCTCGGAATCAGCCGTCGAGCATCCGTCCATCCGAGTTGTCGATCCTTTCAAACAGCGAAGTGAGGGTTCTGGAGGTCTGACTGGACGTTTGCGCTTGCTGCTCTTCCTTCTCAACTTCACCGTACTTGTCCTTGTGTTTAGCAGATAAATGTGTTCGTAGACCCTTTGTGCCACCGGACAATTTCAAAATGGAAGAACAGATATCGCATTTTGCAGCCTGGTCCCCAACGTCCGTATAAAAACGCCAAACCGCAGATTGTTTGCCAGCTGTCGGCATTTCAGCAGGTTCAATCAAATTCTGGAAGAAATATATGAAATAACTGCAACAAGAAAGTAAATAAAAGCTAGCTAACAAAAGCAGTCACTCAACAAAATCATAATCGAAAACGAAAATAAAGAAATTTTAATCGAGAAGTTGCAGAGTGCATGGTGCTGGTGCATAGCTGAATATGTGTGTGAGTGTGTGTGTGTTTGTGTGTAGTGTGCTTGTGTGTGTGTGTGTGTGCGCGCGTGACCTTTTGACCCGATGTTTAACAAACGCAAACGGAGTGCAGCGTTTCCTACCTCTCACAACAGCTTGGCGAATTATGATTGCATAACATTTTTACTTTCTGTTCTCAAAACTTAATCCCGATCCCGGTACTTTTTTGGGCGGGATCGGGATCGGGATCGGGATTGACTTTTTCAAAATGACGGGATCGGGATCGGGATCGGGATCAGAAAAAGGGCCCGGGATCCCGGGATCGGGATCGGGATCGGGATCCCGTTCGAACACTGTCTGTGATACCTGCGATTCATATTCATATTCTGAAAACCAGCTGTGGGCATACTGTACTGCACGGTAAAATAGATGTATACATGCCTGAAGGGATGGAACCAACATTTAGAACATATCAAAATTCCAAAAATGACACGATTGAAGACGATGCATTTGCAGACAAATATAAAATGCTGACGGACGAGAACATCAATTATCTGACGCAAGCGCTCGGTCACATGCCGTCAGGCGACGCACACAACATCACGGTCGTGTTCCAAGCCCTCGATGATCTCATTTATCACGGTTCAAATCCGGATCCCGAAAATCGTCCCATGAACGCCACTGAGCTGGCAGAGAAGTTCATGTATCTCGGCAAGTTGCTGACTGAAATCGTCGATTATCCGAACGCCGAGCAGGGCGGTGCCGAGAACTACAATTTCTACAAACTTTGGCGCGAGAGAAGGAATGACGCGCGCGCAGCGTTGACCGACCGGAGATGTTGGCTGACCACTGTGACTGTTGCACTTGCGTTGCTTTGGTTGAGAACATGGTGATTCGGTTTTATTAGTCTTCAAACATGATTCCATTTTTTTATCAGTTACTGCTTGTTAACTTGTGATCGTTGTTTGTTGTGTCGCTTTCTGCCATATTTATTGCATTTATTTTATTTTCAGTAAAGGCACTGATGCTTGCTTGTAATAACCAAGGTACAATTGATGATCACTGGAAAATTGTACAGTACTCGTATTATGTAATACTTGGAAATAAAATTACAAAAAACATATGCAGAATCGAGTTGCTCAGTGGCCATCACAACTGAATGGCATTAACAAAGTCTTCTGAAACATTCAAGTCGGCGTCCATGCACAAATACCCATCCAACAGTTTAATTTTTGGCGTTCTCAGTTCCCAACCCTTGGCTTGAGGCAGGGGTATGCCGGACTTCAAGGCACCTAAATAAGTTGGAACCAGTTTTTGATACATATTTTTTGTGTAAATCTTATTTGACATTTGGATTTTGTAGATTACAGTCCTCCTTCTTGGTGGTGACACTGTAGTGGAATTTTCTGTGGTGGACAATTTTCAACACCACTTTGGTCCCACAATCTGGCGTTTAATTTCCTTATTCACAACTCCATGATGGTGAATATCACGCTATATAGCGCCCGAAAAAAGGAGGGTAGACTCGAAATGTCCACAAAATGACCCCACTCTGACTCACCATTGATCATCGTGCTGAACAGTTCCTCCATCACGAGTGCAACAATGTCCAATTCCCATTGTTCAATGTCTGGGTGCGACGCGTCCGGAAGCAATTGCAGCGAGAATTTTTCGATTTCGAGATTGCCGAGAAATTTCGATCCGGTCGTGTCGAAACCGAAAGTCATCGTTCCGTCTAGGAACATGTTAGCTTCCACTACCTGCATTCGAAGAAAAGTTTGATGCTTGATGGATTCAATGATTCAACGATACAATAGTTGAAAGTCCAATTAAAGATCATGATCAAACCTTTTCCTGTGTTGTTATATTCTCTGTTTTCGGTCTGACGTACATTTCGTTCAAACACTCAATGTGAACTTCGGCGCTGCCATTCTTGAAGCGAACTTCGGGCCTCTGGAACGTTGGCAATTTGAAAAACCGAGAGCGTTTTTTAAGGTGTCAATCACCAACTTTTGATGTGTAGAACTGCATGTCCACCCAGTGATCGGGGTAGTCCTCGGAGAACGCGTAGATCGAATCACCGATGCAAACGTCGTCGCAAGTCGTCTGAAACATTAAAAGTTTGTCAGTAGGGTTACCGGTCTCAGGCCAGGACAACTCGACCCAGACAAGGACCTGTAGTATGGATTTGAGCTGTGCGTCGCCTTGATCGGCCAGGATGTAGAAGTCGAACAGTTGTTGATAGTGAGCGTGTTGAAACATCGAGTTAGTGACAAACTCCGACATGTACACTTGTAACATGGCTGCAAAATAAACAAGTAAAATTTAATTATTTTTTTGGAGATCCAAGTGGATTGCTGAGGTAAGAAATTGACTTACAATCGGTCGGCATATCATTCATGTACATCGGCCCGAAATCTGTACGGCCGACACCTTTCCTGAGATTTTGATTAGAATTTGGTATGAAGGTATTCATCGCGACAAAGAAACAACCATAACAATAAAGCGTACCAAGATATCTCGCCTCTGTGATACATTTTCATGTATCCTTTGTTGCTAATTGACGGCGACTGAAACATTCGCAGATCCAGGATAAGATCTTTGTTTCGGATTCGTGTGGCTAGTTGGCGTGCGTCCACGCCAGACATTTGACGTTGCAAATCTACCCTGAACAAAGTGTTTTCTTTCAATTTTTCACATAAAAATCGAAATATTTGTACGCTCGTATAATCTGCACGGCAGAAATATTCAATCTGACAGGCACAAACTTCCTAGGGTCTACTCTCAGGACTCGGCATTTTTCATCACTATGAAGAACGTCCTGTACCTTGATATTGATATGGTAAAATGGGGACGAAATTACGGGTATGTCACTAAATAGAATGTCTCATTACAAGGAGGGTAAACTTTATACACTCTGAAGACTGGAAGTCTGCTAGCCAGCGCAACGTGTAGCGTGTGGCGGACAAAGCAGTGTGTGTGTGCACGGTTGCACCTACAGTAAGGGCAACTGTGAGCCGCAGCCGGACCGCGTTCCCGTAGCTCAGTTGGTAGAGCAACTGGCTGTCCAGACCTGGTGGCTGGGAGGTCGGAGGTTCGAGTCCTTCCGGGAGCATACGTTTGGTGTGGCGGTTCAGAGTTCACAACTATAGTAGTGCAACCTGTACTGTTGTCTCCATTGCGGGTCATCCGCTTTTCTGCCCCGCGGTCGCGGCTGCCGTTTCGGTTTGTTGTTCGCCGACGAGACCGCCAGATTCGGAGGTGGTTTGGGTGTGGCAACACCGATGGCGCTCGATCCTGATGCTTCAAGGGGAACCTGCAGAATTCCCATCTAGTTTTGGTTTGTGGTGTTTTGGGCACGACTGGGGACTGATTTTTGTGAAAGGCGCCGCCACTCCGCTGCATGGTATGGAAGTAAAATGTGATGAGCACTTGGCTGTCCGATGTTTCATTCAGTATACATATATAACAGTGGAGTAGTTGGGGGGTGGGGTTAGCCCCTTGGAATGGGGCATGGGAAATTAACCCGAGGAATGGGGAAATTTTCACTTTGGAACAAGCACCCCGAGAAATACCATTTTCAGGCACCTAAAAGGCACTTTTAGACCAATCTTTGGCAGTTCCGGAATTCTTGGAGAAACCCCCTGGTATGGGAAATTTTTGATTTTGGGGGGCATGTATGGGAAATTTCCCGAAAATTAAGCTGGATATGGGAAAATTTAGATTTCCCAACGACGCCACTAGTATGTAACCAACCATCAGGGGCATGTCGCCAATCATTTTGTTGCCCTTCGAATTCACCATGCTCACTGATTGGCCACAGATGGCACCCTCGATCACTGGCTTCACATCGCTGTTGATTCGATCTGGAAAGTTTCAAATGCGGTGGTGGATTCAGAATATTAGTGCCGCGGACGTAAATGGAGCTCGTGCTTTTACGCGCCTACAGGTTAAATTCTGGGCTCATACTAATGTTATCAACGCAAACCGTCTCTGTTTCCTGCAAACGCTAAATGATCTCTATTGTCGTCAACGCAAAATAGTTGAGGGAGCTAGAAATCCTGAAATCAATTCTTCGCACTCAATGGGGGTGCTGTTGTCGCTCATGTATAGTCCGTACATCAGCTCATGTCACTTTGTGATGCTGCTGGCCGACTTGTTCCTTTCCTCCACGTTCTAATGAAAGAGAAATTGAGGTTCCGAAAAAAATAATTTTATATTTGCTCGAATTCAATCTTTTTCGACACATTCTATCATTTTTTTAGTTTTTTCAAAATCGGTCCTATTCAATTTCTTTTTCATTAAAACGTGGAGGAAGGGAACAAACCAGCCAGCAGCAAGATGAAGTGTCATGAGCTGATGGACGGACTATACATGCATGTTGTAGTATAGTTTGCACGCATCCCACAAGAGACAGGCTGCCAGCTGCGTTTGCAAGAGACAAGCACAGGCAGTTGCGTTGACAACATTAACATGGGCCTACTTTTGAGCGCCACAATGATAATCGACATGAGAATGTTGTTATTCTGCATCTGCACATCCAGGCTATGCACCGTCGTTTGACAGTTCTCAGCCAAAAGTGTCAATCGTCCATCGGGAGTTTTGCGGATTCGAATGGTCATCGTGTAATCCATTGGTCGTGCCGTCGCTATGAAACTGCCTGAATCATCAAGGCAACCGGTTGGTTTACGGAAAGAATATGAGCGTTAACCGATCATAGGTGCACCAGGCCATCATCGGTGCGTGTTCTTGAAACTTTGTTTGGTATACTTGTGTAACCTGTGACCATTTTACGTCCACCATTCAGCAGTCCGCCAAGTAGACCCGACAGCATGTTCACTTCGGCTGCGTACTTGCCCTCAGCTCTGAAAATTACCGGATCAACTTTTAGGATTTAGGCATGCAAAAGTGATTTCAAGTCGGAAACTTTCCAGTTTCAGATTTTGCCAACCTGACCCCGAATCCGCCCATTTTCCATCGTAATCCATCCGGCTCAATCAAATGCATCGAATTCGTGGTCGGTTCCCAATATTGAATCACGTGAATATCAGTGATGGTCACACTACCGAGATTCGATGGCAAGTCACTAATCATCGGCTTGGTGTAACGTGTCTTCGGGATCTGAGACTTTTGATCAGGAAT
The DNA here is from genome assembly GCA_030248065.1 of Rhynchonema sp. JSB1_4. Lineage (NCBI taxonomy): Eukaryota > Metazoa > Nematoda > Chromadorea > Monhysterida > Xyalidae > Rhynchonema > Rhynchonema sp. JSB1_4. Next base: position 38,774 of record JASAMV010006259.1, read on the forward strand.
TTGAGCACTCGCGGATTCGTCGTAGATACCAGTGGTTTTTTAAAAAATTTATTTAAAATTTTAGTATAAAAATTCCTTGTCAAAATTTAAAAACAATTCTGTGTTAAAATCTAAAAAAGGTTCACAGCACATAACAGTACCGTTAACGCTCCACCAGATAAACCCGAAACCCGAAACATAAATTTTTTCTATGTCCATGTTTCGGGTTTCGGGTTTTGAAAAAAAAACCCGAAACCCGAAACACAAAACATGATAATCGAAAATGTTTCGGTCTTGCCACTTTCAGCTGACGAGAACAATTTATACAGTCAGTCCAAACATTTTTGATTATCGTGCTTGTGTTTCGGGTTTCGGGTTTTTTTCAAAACCCGAAACATGGACATAGAAAAAATTTATGTTTCGGGTTTCGGGTCTATCTGGGTGGAGCCCTTTATTGTCTTAGGCGTGCCTGTCATCTGTCTGTCATTGGTGGCTCACTCTCATTTATACGACTTCACATGGTATGTGACTTGCATGCCAGTGGGCATCTACATACTATACTGTACTGTATGGGCTGGTTACGACCGATGGGCATGATAAATTTAGAAGGTGACGCGATGCACCATCGGCCGTCAGTTACCAAAATTATTTCAAAGGCTCGAAACGGATTACATTGTCATACCTGTGTGTTCACGGTCCTGAGCGCCAGTGCCCTCAAATATTTTATGCCTTTTCCGACAATTTTTGTCGAAATTCCGGGATTATTGTCGAATACAGTCCAGACTTCATCCAGCATCAATTGGGCTGAACAAAAATTAACGACTAGACAAAGTGAGAATAAATACGCAGCGAGATTCGGCGCCATTCTTTTGGAACGATTTAATTTCAAGGCATTTTGGGTGTCGATTTATTCCGTTTTGGCAGTTTCCTGGAGAAAAAAATCAGTTTAGAATTTTAATCGATAAAAATGGGGGTGTGTTCTGCGTCATTTTCCACTGCTGAGACGTTTTTGAGCAGCATTACCATGCAGGTACTAAATGTGTTGGGTCAAGTAAACATCTGTCACTTTTGTAACGCAGCAGAACTAATGCTGAATTTTTTTAACTACCTGGTAAATAAAGTTGTCATGCACTAAATTACAGAGGGCAGCCTACTCTCAAGGTGTGAAACACCTTTTTGCAGCATAAGACGTGTTTGCTCAGCACTTGAGTCGAAAAACCATCGTGCCTCAATTAAAAAGCCATACCCCAATTGATTATATGTTTATTGATATGTTTTCAACAATGCAATGAACATATTGTGAGGTGAAGTTATAAAAAAATTTTATACTTTCTGAGCATTAAGTAGAAAATCGTTTGTGAACGTTGACAGAAAATATACAAAAGGAGAATGTAACCACCCCCGGTTTAAAATTCTGTTGTCACAACACAAATCTATCGAATTAAAAGGGAAAGTACAGATAAAAAATTTGATAACACATTGATGCGTCGGAAATAGAACAGAAAAGATCACATAATAAAAATGACTGGATTGAGATTTTGTGAAGAACATTTTTGTGAAACAGGACAAAACCTTGGACATAAAGACAACAGAATTTAGTATTGGTTATGTTATCTGTACATAAAATTTACAAAGCACCAGATCATGAACAAATCACAGTGAAAATCTAGATTCGGAATATTAGTTCTGTTGCGCGCATAAATGCAGCGAGTGCCAGGGCACTAAATTTGATTACAGCATGGTATACCAATTTCCTTGTTCAACATTTTCTCCATTAAAAAGCTGGCTGGTTTTTTAGTATTTATGACTTAATTCAAAATTACTAGTACCAAAGCGGTTGTTGCACGTTGCCTCGCAAGAACCAGCGTCCGACCGAGCCGTTGTCCGAGGGAATCGTAATTGGCGGCAAATGTACCTGCCCGTGAAACATCTGTGCGCCGACACTGTTGTTTGTGAAATGACCCGAATCAGAACTGGTCGTTGTCGTCGCGTTCGGCTCGCTGCTGTGAGAGTTGGACTTGGACTTGGACAACTCGGCGTTGAGCGACGACCAGATTTTGTCCTCCTGCAATTAAAAAGAAGAAGAAATGAGAAAACAATGAGAGAAAAATGAGAAATTCCGGTATTCGTTCCGATCACGCGAGTGCCAGGCGGGACAGTCGACTCTCTCTACAGTGAACCTATACATATAGTCCAACAACAGCTAATGCAGAATTTATGTCCACTGCGTTGCCTGATCCGCCAAGCACATAACGCGTGATGCAACATTACAAGCACAGACAGGCAGTCAGCTTGTGTGTGTTGGCTGGCTGCGTGGGTGCATTTGCAGACAAATATAAAATGCTGACGGACGAGAACATCAATTATCTGACGCAAGCGCTCGGTCACATGCCGTCAGGCGACGCACACAACATCACGGTCGTGTTCCAAGCCCTCGATGATCTCATTTATCACGGTTCAAATCCGGATCCCGAAAATCGTCCCATGAACGCCACTGAGCTGGCAGAGAAGTTCATGTATCTCGGCAAGTTGTTGACTGAAATCGTCGATTATCCGAACGCCGAGCAGGGCGGTGCCGAGAACTACAATTTCTACAAACTTTGGCGCGAGAGAAGGAATGACGCGCGCGCAGCGTTGACCGACCGGAGATGTTGGCTGACCACTGTGACTGTTGCACTTGCGTTGCTTTGGTTGAGAACATGGTGATTCGGTTTTATTAGTCTTCAAACATGATTCCACTTTTTTTATCAGTTACTGCTTTTTAACTTGTGATTGTTGTTTGTTGTGTCGCTTTCTGCCATATTTATTGCATTTATTTTATTTTCAGTAAAGGCACTGATGCTTGCCAATAACCAAGGTACAATTGATGATCACTGGAAAATTGTACAGTACTCGTATTATGTAACACTTGGAAATAAAATTACAAAAACCATATACAGAATCGAGTTGCTCAGTGGCCATCACAACTGAATGGCATTAACAAAGTCTTCTGAAACATTCAAGTCGGCGTCCATGCACAAATACCCATCGAACAGTTTAATTTTTGGCGTTCTCAGTTCCCAACCCTTGGCTTGAGGCAGGGGTATGCCGGACTTCAAGGCACCTAAATAAGTTGGAACCAGTTTTTGATACATATTTTTTATGTAAATCTTATTTGACATTTGGATTTTGTAGATTACAGTCCTCCTTCTTTGTGGTGACACTGTAGTGGAATTTTCTGTGGTGGACAATTTTCAACACCACTTTGGTCCCACAATCTGACGTTTAATTTCCTTATTCACAACTCCATGATGGTGAATATCATGCTATGTATATAGCGCCCGAAAAAAGGAGGGTGGACTCGAAATGTCCACAAAATGACCCCACTCTGACTCACCATTGATCATCGTGCTGAACAGTTCCTCCATCACGAGTGCAACAATGTCCAATTCCCATTGTTCAATGTCTGGGTGCGACGCGTCCGGAAGCAATTGCACCGAGAATTTCTCGATTTCGAGATTGCCGAGAAATTTCGATCCGGTCGTGTCGAAACCGAAAGTCATCGTTCCGTCCAGGAACATGTTAGCTTCCACTACCTGCATTCGAAGAAAAGTTTGATGCTTGATGGATTCAATGATTCAACGATACAATAGATGAAAGCCCAATTAAAGATCATGATCAAACCTTTTCCTGTGTTGTTATATTCTCTGTTTTCGGTCTGACGTACATTTCGTTCAAACACTCAATGTGAACTTCGGCGCTGCCATTCTTGAAGCGAACTTCGGGCCTCTGGAACGTTGGCAATTTGAAAAACCGAGAGCGTTTTTTAAGGTGTCAATCACCAACTTTTGATGTGTAGAAGTGCATGTCCACCCAGTGATCGGGGTAGTCCTCGGAGAACGCGCAGATCGAATCACCGATGCAAACGTCGTCGCAAGTCGTCTGAAACATTAAAAGTTTGTCAGTAGGGTTACCGGTCTCAGGCCAGGACAACTCGACCCAGACAAGGACCTGTAGTATGGATTTGAGCTGTGCGTCGCCTTGATCGGCCAGGATGTAGAAGTCGAACAGTCGTCGATAGTGAGCGTGTTGAAACATCGAGTTAGTGACAAACTCCGACATGTACACTTGTAACATGGCTGCAAAATAAACAAGTAAAATTTAATTATTTTTTTGGAGATCCAAGTGGATTGCTGAGGTAAGAAATTGACTAACAATCGGTCGGCATATCATTCATGTACATCGGCCCGAAATCTGTACCGCCGACACCTTTCCTGAGATTTTGATTAAAATTTGGTATGAAGGTATTCATCGATTTAGCACGACAAAGAAACAACCGGTTGGAAACAACAACCAACAATAAAGCGTACCAAGATATCTCGCCTCTGTGATACATTTTCATGTATCCTTTGTTGCTAATTGACGGCGACTGAAACATTCGCAGATCCAGGATAAGATCTTTGTTTCGGATTCGTGTGGCTAGTTGGCGTGCGTCCACGCCAGACATTTGACGTTGCAAATCTACCCTGAACAAAGTGTTTTCTTTCAATTTTTCACATAAAAATCGAAATATTTGTACGCTCGTATAATCTGCACGGCAGAAATATTCAATCTGACAGGCACAAACTTCCTAGGGTCTACTCTCAGGACTCGGCATTTTTTATCACTATGAAGAACATCCTGTACCTTGATATTGATATGGTAAAATGGGGACGAAATTACGGGTATGTCACTAAATAGAATGTCTCATTACAAGGAGGGTAAACTTTATACACTCTGAAGACTGGAAGTCTGCTAGCCAGCGCAACGTGTGGCGTGTGGCGGACAAAGCAGTGTGTGTGTGCACGCGGTTGCACCTACAGTAAGGGCAACTTTGAGCCGCAGCCGGACCGCGTTCCCGTAGCTCAGTTGGTAGAGCAACTGGCTGTCCAGACCTGGTGGCTGGGAGGTCGGAGGTTCGAGTCCTTCCGGGAGCATACGTTTGGTGTGGCGGTTCAGAGTTCACAACTATAGTAGTGCAACCTGTACTGTTGTCTCCATTGCGGGTCATCCGCTTTTCTGCACCGCGGTCGCGGCTGCCGTTTCGGTTTGTTGTTCGCCGACGAGACCGCCAGATTCGGAGGTGGTTTGGGTGGGGCAACACCGATGGCGCTCGATCCTGATGCTTCAAGGGGAACCTGCAGAATTCCCATCTAGTTTTGGTTTGTGGTGTTTTGGGCACGACTGGGGACTGATTTTTGTGAAAGGCGCCGCCACTCCGCTGCATGGTATGGAAGTAAAATGTGATGAGCACTTGGCTGTCCGATGTTTCATTCAGTATACATATATAACAGTGGAGTAGTTGGGGGGTGGGGTTAGCCCCTTGGAATGGGGCATGGGAAATTAACCCGAGGAATGGGGAAATTTTCACTTTGGAACAAGCACCCCGAGAAATACCATTTTCAGGCACCTAAAAGGCACTTTTAGACCAATTTTTGGCTTCCGGAATTCTTGGAGAAACCCCCTGGTATGGGAAATTTTTGATTTTGGGGGGCATGTATGGGAAATTTCCCGAAAATTAAGCTGGATATGGGAAAATTTAGATTTCCCAACGACGCCACTAGTATGTAACCAACCATCAGGGGCATGTCGCCAATCATTTTGTTGCCCTTCGAATTCACCATGCTCACTGATTGGCCACAGATGGCACCCTCGATCACTGGCTTCACATCGCTGTTGATTCGATCTGGAAAGTTTCAAATGCGGTGGTGGATTCAGAATATTAGTGCCGCGGACGTAAATGGAGCTCGTGCTTTTACGCGCCTACAGATTAAATTCTGGGCTCATACTAATGTTATCAACGCAAACCGTCTCTGTTTCCTGCAAACGCTAAATGATCTCTATTGTCGTCAACGCAAAATAGTTGAGGGAGCTAGAAATCCTGAAATCAATTCTTCGCACTCAATGGGGGTGCTGTTGTCGCTCATGTATAGTCCGTACATCAGCTCATGTCACTTTGTGATGCTGCTGGCCGACTTGTTCCTTTCCTCCACGTTCTAATGAAAGAGAAATTGAGGTTCCGAAAAAAAGAATTTTATATTTGCTCGAATTCAATCCTTTTCGACACATTCTATCATTTTTTTAGTTTTTTCAAAATCGGTCCTATTCAATTTCTTTTTCATTAAAACGTGGAGGAAGGGAACAAACCAGCCAGCAGCAAGAAGAAGTGTCATGAGCTGATGGACGGACTATACATGCATGTTGTAGTATAGTTTGCACGCATCCCACAAGAGACACGCTGCCAGCTGCGTTTGCAAGAGACAAGCACAGGCAGTTGCGTTGACAACATTAACATAGGCCTACTTTTGAGCGCCACAATGATAATCGACATGAGAATGTTGTTATTCTGCATCTGCACATCCAGGCTATGCACCGTCGTTTGACAGTTCTCAGCCAAAAGTGTCAATCGTCCATCGGGAGTTTTGCGGATTCGAATGGTCATCGTGTAATCCATTGGTCGTGCCGTCGCTATGAAACTGCCTGAATCATCAAGGCAACCGGTCGGTTTACGGAAAGAATATGAGCGTTAACGGATCATAGGTGCACCAGGCCATCATCGGTGCGTGTTCTTGAAACTTTGTTTGGTATACTTGTGTAACCTGTGACCATTTTACGTCCACCATTCAGCAGTCCGCCAAGTAGACCCGACAGCATGTTCACTTCGGCTGCGTACTTGCCTTCGGCTCTGAAAATTACCGGATCAACTTTTAGGATTTAGGCATGCAAAAGTGATTTCAAGTCGGAAACTTTCCAGTTTCAGATTTTGCCAACCTGACCCCGAATCCGCCCATTTTCCATCGTAATCCATCCGGCTCAATCAAATGCATCGAATTCGTGGTCGGTTCCCAATATTGAATCACGTGAATATCAGTGATGGTCACACTACCGAGATTCGATGGCAAGTCACTAATCATCGGCTTGGTGTAACGTGTCTTCGGGATCTGAGACTTTTGATCAGGAATTTGAGCACTCGCGGATTCGTCGTAGATACCAGTGGTTTTTTAAAAAATTTATTTAAAATTTTAGTATAAAAATTCCTTGTCAAAATTTAAAAACAATTCTGTGTTAAAATCTAAAAAAGGTTCACAGCACATAACAGTACCGGCAATGGGTGAGTTTGCTTGTTGGCAGCAGACGATGTTGAATAATAACGGGGAGCGCATTCCAAAATCCTTTGTGAACAAAAAATGGCTTTCTTCGACTGGGGCTCGAACCCAGGTCCTCCGCCTAACCGGGGCATTGCTCTACCACCTGAGCTATCGAAGTGCCTGCCCTTGGACGCAAAGTTTTTGGTCATATACATACGCAATTGTGATTGCCGTTTCTGCTGTGATGCACAGACAGTACCGTTAGCGCTCCACCAGATAAACCCGAAACCCGAAACATAAATTTTTTCTATGTCCATGTTTCGGGTTTCGGGTTTTGAAAAAAAAACCCGAAACCCGAAACACAAAACATGATAATCGAAAATGTTTCGGTCTTGCCACTTTCAGCTGACGAGAACAATTTATACAGTCAGTCGAAACATTTTTGATTATCGTGCTTGTGTTTCGGGTTTCGGGTTTTTTTTTCAAAACCCGAAACATGGACATAGAAAAAATTTATGTTTCGGGTTTCGGGTTTCGGGTCTATCTGGTGGAGCCCTTATTGTCTTAGGCGTGCCTGTCATCTGTCTGTCATTGGTGGCTCACTCTCATTTATACGACTTCACATGGTATGTGACTTGCATGCCAGTGGGCATCTACATACTATACTGTACTGTATGGGCTGGTTACGACCGATGGGCATGATAAATTTAGAAGGTGACGCGATGCACCATCGGCCGTCAGTTACCAAAATTATTTCAAAGGCTCGAAACGGATTACATTGTCATACCTGTGTGTTCACGGTCCTGAGCGCCAGTGCCCTCAAATATTTTATGCCTTTTCCGACAATTTTTGTCGAAATTCCGGGATTATTGTCGAATACAGTCCAGACTTCATCCAGCATCAATTGGGCTGAACAAAAATTAACGACTAGACAAAGTGAGAATAAATACGCAGCGAGATTCGGCGCCATTCTTTTGGAACGATTTAATTTCAAGGCATTTTGGGTGTCGATTTATTCCGTTTTGGCAGTTTCCTGGAGAAAAAAATCAGTTTAGAATTTTAATCGATAAAATTGGGGGTGTGTTCTGCGTCATTTTCCACTGCTGAGACGTTTTTGAGCAGCATTACCATGCAGGTACTAAATGTGTTGGGTCAAGTAAACATCTGTCAATTTTGTAACGCAGCAGAACTAATGCTGAATTTTTTTAACTACCTGGTAAATAAAGTTGTCATGCACTAAATTACAGAGGGCAGCCTACTCTCAAGGTGTGAAATAATAAAGTGTAACTTTCTCTATGCAAGTAGCTGTACAACTAAAAAATATATATATATGTATATGTATGTATATGTAGCTAATAAGAATTTAGATATAATAGAGTGTAACTTTCTCTATGCAAGTAGCTGTATAACTAAAAAATATATATATGTATAACTAAAAAATATATATATGTATATATATATATACATATATGTATATGTAGCTAATAAGAATTATCACACGAAAGGAAAGAAGGAAATTACAGAGCAAAAGCCAAGTTACCTAACTTAGGCGCATCTAAACTCATTTACACGCATTCATACAGCCTAGGTCAAACTGTTTCGGTCTCTGTTCCTAGACAGTTTTGACCCACTACCCGGCCGAGACCATCCTCAGTAGGAAACCGGGAGGGTGAGATATCTAGGCGCGGTCACATTCACACGTCATTCACACGCTACAGAATTGAATGAAAAAAAGGGGGAAAAACGGCAAAAATTTGGTTAAAGAGAACTATACAATATTCTCCTACAGACTAACCACATCTGCATATCGTCTTTTTTTGGCAGCAGGCGGCCCATTTGCTGATGTGTCCATTTCGTTTGTATTGGATGTGTTGCTGGTGTTTGACATCTTGATTGGCACGCGGTCCTGTTCTTCGGCAAGTATTTCGTTCAAAATGGCGTTGAATCCGTGTGATTCGTTGAGATCGTTTGACATAAAGTTGAATTGTTGAAAAAAAATCGCTGATATTTCTGTGTAAAAGAAGATGTCTGTATAAATTCAGCAAGCGCTGTAGATGACAAAAATGAACGGAGAAAGGGGGTAAAAGGGTCAACGGCAGAGGAGCAGCACAGCTGCAAGCTGAGAAGGTTTTGCTCCGTGGATGTGTTCTGTGTTGGTTCTGGTATGACTATTTATATGTAAAGTGAGCAGAGAAATGTACATTGCGTGTGTAATCTGGTTTATCCCATTCGCAGACCTGTATTGACCAATCGATTTGAACTATCGGCAATTTTAGTGTCTTGGGACGAAAATGGGTATACTGTATATTTGTTGTGTAGAGTAGGGATGAAACTACTAAATTATAGGTTGGAAGCATTTTCTGATTAAAGCGTGTTTTTCTATGGTTCCGTATTTGTACATGAGGGGTTCATATTTGCCCAGAAACTCCAGGATTGTGTTGTGTACAGTTTCTTCTCTGTGGCCTTGTAAAATCAGGCGGTTTACCATCTTCGTTATTTCTGTCTTCCAGTTTTCAAGGTTGCTGATGGTTCTGGTGAAGCGTAGGCATTGGCCAACAATTGTGCCTTTAAGCACATTTTGGTGGACACAGGATTTACTGGAATAAAATCTTAGAATTGGGAAATTAAAATAGTCGGTCTTATTGTATAGTTTGAAACCGCGTTGTCCCAATGTGATCAGAAGATCAAGATATGAAATTTTGTTGTTATTAGGTTGATCATAGTTCAACTCAAGGCTTTTATCATATATTTCCTGACATATGTTATTAAAGTTGAAATTGATCGAAATTATGTCGTCCAGATAACGCATAAGACACACTGAATGATTAAGGCGGCCTTCACAATGCATGCGGGTTGCGGGTTGCGGGCCACATCGGCCCGCAACCCGCACTGTGCATTGTGAAGACACAAGAAATGCGGGTTGCGGGTCGCGGATTGCGGGCCGAGCCCGGCCCGCAACCCGCAACCCGCACGCAGAGTGTCCTTCACATAGCAGCGTGCGGGTTGCGGATTGCGGGCCAAATCGGCCCGCAACCCGCATTTTCTAGATTAGAACTGATCCTATTTTTTGCGGGTTTGGGTCCCCAGCGCATGCTCGGATGGTTGATTTTTGATGACCCATTGCTCAGAGAGCACAAGTTTTCGACTCTCTGTGTGTTTTCGATGTTGCAGAATTCCAAGAACAGTGTGCCAAGCATAACACGCTTATCTTTATTTGCGCAATTAATTTGCATGCTAAATTTGTACAGGTTTCTTCAGAAACTTTCGTGCTCAGCTTTCCAAACAACTGAAAACAACACGAGAATCTGCAATCCCATTGTGTCCAAAACGGAGTGCACGTGTTTATATGTATAGGCAATCCATCGGCTCATGGCACTTTTTATACACACAGCGCATACATCAACGTATGGCACTCGCCCAAAGTGCACATCTTGTTCAGAAAATGGCGTGTGCTGCTGCATGCGCGCTGTGTATAAAAAGTGCCATGCGCCGATGGATTGCCTCTACATTGCTGCGGGTCTGAAACATTTTGTAGACTGCATGCCTTGTGTGCGATCGCGCAACGCAACGTCACTGCCCTGTCACTTTCCTGCTTCACGATTCAGGAAAAAAATTTGACCGGTTTTTGTAAACTTTTTGTGCGACCAGTACCTGAATATGTTTTTCGAAGTCAGTATTGACAAAGAAGAGCTCATGAATGTTATTCTTTGTGACGTTTCCTAAACTCCTCTTCGCCCGCAACCCGCATTTTTTTGGTTTCACAATGCACCCGCATGCGGGCAAGGAACTGCGGGTTGCGGGTTTGCTTCAATTAGAACTTCTGGCCCGCAACCCGCACATTGCATTGTGAAACCTAGTGCGGATTCAATTTTTGCGGGCCCGCATTACCTCGGCCCGCAACCCGCAACCCGCATGCATTGTGAAGGCCGCCTAATCAGCGGATTGCATCTGATGAGATACTTGTATTCCATCATACTGAGTACCAGATCGGCAATTAGTGGGCTTGCGTTTCCACCCATTCCGATACCGTAATCCTGTCGAAGTACAGTATTACCGAATTTTATGTATGATTGTGAGATTACGGCTTCCAATAACTCGAAACATTCATGTTGATCAAATACATAGTGGTTTGAATTGGGTTGATCGGCATGACAATAGAAGGTGCGATTAAAATTGCTGTTTTTTGCGACTGCTATGTAGTTCTTACCAGAATTTGTGAATAATAGTGCAAACAGTTCTTTTAAGTTATGGATAATTATTTTATGTGGCAATTTGGTATAAAGCGTGCTAAAATCGAATGTCGTAGCAGAATGGGGGGTTATGTTTTGACGTTCACAAAAGTCCACAAGTTGACGGCTGTTGTCAATTGACATGTATAGTTTTCGACCTGTGCGTTTTTCACAAGTTTTGCAGTAATTTTTAAAATGGTTCTTAAGATGTTTCAGTATGTCTAGCAAAGTAGTAGATAACTGCTTTGAGGTAGCATTTGCTGCCCCCACAATGAAACGAAATTTAGTAGGCGTTTTATGTAGTTTAGGTATTGCGTAAATGTTTGGTATACATGTGTCTTTCGCAATGTCCATGCTGTTATGTTTTAGGAGACCTTGAATAATTGCTGCTTGTTCATTTTTTATTGTTTCTTCCGTCAAATTTGTGTGTCTATATGTAGCTTTACCGTCGATTGATGAGGAGTTTAGTTCCTGACGTATAACTTGTAAATAAAACCGTTTGCATATAAACCCATAATTATTTGGTGTTTTGTCAACGGGGCATATAACGAAAGAATCTTGTAATGAATTTAGCGCCGCCATCGGTATTTCGTAACTGTTTTTCAGGTTAATGCCTTCCACTCGATTTCGAATTCGGCCTTCAACTTCAGTTATGTAATCTGAGATGTTTAGGAGATTATGTCGGTTTTTCAACTTTTGGGCATATTCACAGATGGGTTTCATTATTTCATCAATTAAATTTTCCTTAGTTATTTTTTTTGTTTGGTCTGAAGTTAGTACCAAGTTTCAGTAGTTTCCTCAAATTTATGTCTTGACAAATATTGTGGTCGCCAGTTATAACGTGGCCATAGCTTTTGTCAATAAAATTACGGTAAGTTTCAGCATGACATACACATTTGCTATCATCAATTTGGTTGCAAATTGTAAGTTTAATTGTTTTATTGTAGTTAAAAATTTGTTTAGAAAGTTTATCTGGGTTTCTGTATACAATTTGGATTGGGTTGCGTTCACTAGGTTCAATTTCTAGTTTTCTTTTCACCACCGAGTTGTTTAGTATGGTATTAAGTATTATGTTTTCAACTCCTTTGTTAGAGAACGGGACTACTATGCGGTCCACTTTCTTTTGTTCCGACTGTGACTTCTTTGGCGAAAATTTACCGGCCATGAATGCCACTAAATGTGTTGGGTCAAGTAAACATCTGTCACTTTTGTAACGCAGCAGAACTAATGCTGAATTTTTTTAACTACCTGGTAAATAAAGTTGTCATGCACTAAATTACAGAGGGCAGCCTACTCTCAAGGTGTGAAACACCTTTTTGCAGCATAAGACGTGTTTGCTCAGCACTTGAGTCGAAAAACCATCGTGCCTCAATTAAAAAACCATACCCCCAATTAATTATATGTTTATTGATATGTTTTCAACAATGCAATGAACATATTGTGAGGTGAAGTTATAAAAAAAATTTATACTTTCTGAGCATTAAGTAGAAAATGGTTTGTGAACGTTGACAGAAAATATACAAAAGGAGAATGTAACCACCCCCGGTTTAAAATTCTGTTGTCACAACACAAATCTATCGAATTAAAAGGGAAAGTACAGATAAAAAATTTGATAACACATTGATGCGTCGGAAATAGAACAGAAAAGATCACATAATAAAAATGACTGGATTGAGATTTTGTGAAGAACATTTTTGTGAAACAGTACAATACCTTGGACATAAAGACAACAGAATTTAGTATTGGTTATGTTATCTGTACATAAAATTTACAAAGCACCAGATCATGAACAAATCACAGTGAAAATCTAGATTCGGAATATTAGTTCTGTTGCGCGCATAAATGCAGCGAGTGCCAGGGCACTAAATTTGATTGCAGCATGGTATACCAATTTCCTTGTTCAACATTTTCTCCATTAAAAAGCTGGCTGGTTTTTTTAGTATTTATGACTTAATTCAAAATTACTAGTACCAAAGCGGTTGTTGCACGTTGCCTCGCAAGAACCAGCGTCCGACCGAGCCGTTGTCCGAGGGAATCGTAATTGGCGGCAAATGTACCTGCCCGTGAAACATCTGTGCGCCGACACTGTTGTTGGTGAAATGACTCGAATCAGAACTGGTCGTTGTCGTCGCGTTCGGCTCGCTGCTGTGAGAGTTGGACTTGGACTTGGACAACTCGGCGTTGAGCGACGACCAGATTTTGTCCTCCTGCAATTAAAAAGAAGAAGAAATGAGAAAACAATGAGAGAAAAATGAGAAATTCCGGTATTCGTTCCGATCACGCGAGTGCCAGGCGGGACAGTCGACTCTCTCTACAGTGAACCTATACATATTATACATGTATAAATGGTGAATTCTCTACACCAACGAATCGTTGGTATCCAATCTGCCGTTAACCTTCTAATTACTGCTCTTGATGAATACTGAAGAAAAATGCTTATTCCGTTCGATTCACCATGTAGAAAGTAGTTGACTGTACAAGTACAACGGAGTTTGAGTTGGGAAAACGGACTTCGCCATAATATTTTGGCATCCTCCGCGCCGAAAGTATACTCGGGTGTGAGAAGCTAGAATAGTGAAAGAAACAAATTCACCAGGTCATCATGGTCGGCCACCCATCTGGTGTATTCGCACTGATGATGACCTGGTGCACAGCCCGTCGAGCGGGTAACTGGCACGCTGCACGTGCATCACTCACATTCAGAAAATGGTGAAATTGGGAAAAGCAGGATTTTGGGTGGGTAATTGATCGAATGCACTTGAATCATGGCTTTCAAACGATGATCCAACCAATTCAACTCGGCTGTGTTTCGTGAATACCTACCAGCCCAATCAACTTTCGTACCACTTTCTATCGCTCGAGCAATTCCCGCCTAAAGCCATACCTGTATATCTGGCCATTCATGTTCGTGAGCCATTGAGAACGACACTATCAGATTGCGTCGTAGAATGCGCACCACCTCGATGTCATCGTCGTCGCTACCGAATGGACGCATCAGGTCTTGACCCACCTAAATGGCATGAATGGCGCATTTACACTGACGAGCTACTGACGCACCACACCAAAACGACCTTGGTATACCTGCTTTTGGTGTCACATAGATTTTTGGTGCACTCGCCCTGACGATGACCTAGTGCACCGCTCGTTTTAATTGGGTAGAACAAAAACACACTGCACAACTCCTAAACCTTCGGCTCTTGTTGTGCCATCCAGCCAATAAATCATATACACCATTCTCACCTTGCACCATCCAACGTAGAACAGAAACTGCGTGCACGTGAACACGGGAAAGTAGAAGTCGACCTTGCAGCATTCGTACTTTTTCTCGGTGTCCAGAAACTGACGCCCGATCAGACAAAATATGAAGAACCCGTAAGTCGCTAGCGTGGCCACGTGCGTGTACACCATCGGGATGCAGACCTGGCAATTTGGTCGAAATCAAGTCACGAATAAATAAATTAAAAGGTTCAAAATAATCAACCAACCCAGTCGTAGCTGAAAATCTGCTGGAAATTGTGTCTATAGTCCTTGATTTCGACGAGAAAGTCGCGCTCGACGGGCGGTTGCACCAAACTGCGATCCAAATGTTCGTGAAACATTCGCTGCGCCCATCGAACGGGAAGATGCCAACGGCCTGGGTCGGTCTGAAATCAAACAATACCAATAAATCATTCATTCAGCCGATTAAACAATTTTTCAATCAGTCAATGAAGCAGCGAGTCAGTCAATCAATACCTGAGCAGCATCATACATTCGTCGTTCATCGGTGGTCATCAGCCCTGAATCGACGATCGAATCAACGGTAGGATACATGTCCATCACCTGGCCAATTAGAATTGTTGTTTCAATTTTTATTGGACAGGTGTCGGTCAGTGATACCCTGACGGAAAGTCCTATCAATCCAGTAAGATGCGCATCCAAGAATATCTGTCATAAATCTACCGTATACCTGTGGCGCCACATTCCTCCACGCGAGCACGGCGGTGAGATTGAGATATCGCGCAATCGTGTGTCGCACCATTTTGTGTTCGTCCGTGTTCTGGAATTGAACATTATTATCTTTTCTTTGATAAAAATATTTGCAAATCAGATGAATAAAATAAAACAACCAGTGAATATGCGTAGCACACGGTCGACATTGTGCGATCGGGCCACGGGATCAACATGAACTGATCCCACCAACGTTCCACAACCTGTGGAAGGAATTGGGGGTTGTTGATGGTCAGAGAACACCTTGGAGCCGTGAGATTCGGTCCAATTGTCAAATTATGTCCGCATTTCAGCCGCTGGATGTAAATTCTCCTTCAGGCGCAAACACCGTCATAATCTAAACCGAAAGAAAAACATCCCACTCGACCGTAATTGCCATTTCAAGCAATATTCCGAGCAGTGTCAATATTCACACACCCCACCCAACACGGTTGGACCATGCAATCACTGTCCCCCTATTCAAAGTCTATTTGCTTACGGAAGGAGTTCGCTTTGGTCTGTGAGGCACTTTGAATGTTCTTGACAGGCTGATCGCTTCGTACTGAATAGCCAAGTTTGGCAGATCAACGCAATGATACATACATAAGTCAATCAAAAGTCAATGCAGATTAAAATCAGTGTTTCCTTCACCTTGCGCTTTGAGACAGTAACAAGTCGTGGGCACCAACCTTTCCGATGTAGAACCCGAGGACAAATGTTAACGCCAAGTTGCTGACGTAGTGATCGAACATTTGAGCCAAGTCCTCGAATGTGTCTCTGAAATAAGACTTGCCGTGATTATTACCGAATTGCACGCTGGGTCGAAGATGTTTCAACGAAAGTGAATTGTGAAGAAACGCATGCTGCGAAACAAATCAGCCCAAAAATCGTGAAATTGCAAGATTACAAATTTTCCAACTTCTGTTTCTGTGTCATCCAGAATCGATACGATATGCTGATGGCATAATAGAGTATGAGCCAGACGGCTAGTTCCTTCCACACGCTTTTCCAAATGCTGCCCCGCCATCTGGTGATCAGCAACGCGGCGAAATTGTCCCCGTACGAAATCGTCATTATAAAAATATCAGGAATCTAATCCAATCGCGATTTTTGTGTGTCAATCTTGTTCGTGTGAATTTGGAACCGAGTTCCACTCGTTCAATGGTTGTCACGCCAACCGTCCAGATATAGGTACAAGCTGCCGCCAGCATCTACGTAACAACTCCATGAGGGTGGTGGTAAGGTGCCGATTCGTGGGTCCAGCGGGTTGAGTGAATCATATTTCGCTCATGCGCTACACAGCAATGTCGTGTTTGAGCAAGAAATAACATTTATTTCATACGCCGGCGCATGAAGTGAATTTGATATCTGCCGGTTTGGCGCTCATTTGCGTAATGTTTTCTTGTATCCGGCTCCTGTAGCAGTGAGTAAATAGTGCGCGCAACTAAACAAAGAACGGGCATGGAATCGCGTCAGAAGTAGAGGAACAAGGAATCAGAATTACCCACACAATTATAATCCAGTAGTTTGCCCTCACTGGAGCTGACGCTAAACACAACTACTTTTTAGCTTGATTACTTTGTAATCAGATTATGTTATTTCGCCAGTCACACTAGGATCGATATTGCACTGTCAGAAGAAAGAGATGTATCTGGCACATAATCCAGTCACTGCAGACTACGTGGATACAAACGCAAAGCTGCTTGGGTTTGATGAAGAGTATGAAATAAGTTTCTTTGAAAACATTTTACTCCTAATTGAGTTCCCAAGAACTCTATTCGCTAAAGTTTCCGAATGGAGCCCTCGGAGGGAATAGGGAAAGGAACGGTGCGCAGAACTGCGATATGAAAGGCATGTTTGCCGTTGGTACATAGATTGCAAAAAAATCAATTCAAATAAACGCATCGTCAGACACGATTATCCACTCTTTATTAGGGTTCGGCACATGTCATTGTGCTGAAATACCATATTATGGGGGTAACCCACGTGGATGACCAAGTTATGCACTGATGGGCATTGTGTTACTGGTTTGCACGGTTATTGGGTCTGAAGTCCACATAGTTGGATACTAAATTGAGTTCGGAACCCAGAATAATGTCTGTTTGATTCTGCGCATCACGCAAGCTGCGCAAATAACGCACTTGCGTATGCGGCTGGCTTCAATGAAGCTCTGAAAACGCTACAAAAGCTATTGTAACTATATTATGAGCGCAGGGTCAGAAAAAGTCATTTGGGAGCTTATTATATACATAAGCCGCATTTAGGACAGGTGTGCTTTTATGTACCTTTAACAATGTTACCAGACTGGCTATATGAGGCAAAGAGGGGGTCTTTTCATTACCGGTTGAAACAAAGCTTTGTCGTTTTGCCTCGAGCGCGCTGACATAAAACCCATGGCATAGAGTCCTTTATTGGTTTTCTAATCCCTTGTCGGAGTTCTTGCAATGAACTTTTGTCTGTAGAATCCTGTGTAGGGTTTCTTTGACAATAAAATGTCTTGTCTTTTTTGCATTCTATGTACACGTCAAAACGAAAAAAGCACAGCAATACCTAGTTATTCATTGTCAATTCGACTAAAGCCGCCGGAGTCAAGCTCACCTGCACAACTTTATCAAATCAAACGCTAGAACCTAACAAAAAACGCACGGCCAAACATTTGATTTTGTTGGATTAGCAGGTAACGACAGATCAATGGAATATGTCATGCACGATCATCAGTAAAAAAGAAATGACGTTAATTCAGTGACTCAAAACAAATGTTCCTGGCATTTTTCTGACATGAACTTTATTTTTTCCAATTCATAGGTTCTGAAAAGCAGACTGTAGATAAAGGTCCCCTTTTCCCAATTTGAAATAGTAAATGCATCAGTCCACTTTGGATGGACGGCTACGGACTGTCAACTGTCAGCGGTCGAAACGTTTTTGCATGAAAGTTAAAGCTTTCACTGATGATGACTCTGGGAGTGAGTCGCAAAGAAAATCG